>CBMN010077201.1:0-13120 GCA_000582825.1 Hordeum pubiflorum | reverse complement strand
GTATAGCGAAAAAGGACATCATATACAAGGGAAGGCTGCTAAGCACCGAGTTAATCAGTGTAAGGCGACCTCCTGAAGAAAGATATTTTCCTTTCCAATTACAGAGTCTTTTCTCAAACCGTTCTAATACACTTTTCCATTCAGCAATTGTCAGTTTCCTATAATGAATAGGAATACCTAAATACGTTAATGGAAATTCACCGGAGGCACAACCAAAAATCTCGGTGTATTGACTCTCCATATCTTGGGCTTCTCCAAAACATAATAACTCACTCTTATGGAAATTAATCTTAAGACCTGATAGTTGCTCGAATGCACAAAGTAATATTTTCATGTTTCGAGCCTTCTCTAGGTCATGATCCATAAACAGAATTGTGTCGTCCGCATACTGAAGAATAGATAGGCCTCCATCAACTAGATGTGGCACTACTCCACTAATCTGCCCATCTGTTTTGGCTCTATTAATTAGAACGGCCAACATGTCAACTATGATGTTGAAGAGCATAGGGGATACGGGATCGCCTTGTCGAACACCCTTCTTCGTTTGAAAATAAGGCCCGACATCATCGTTTACCTTTATAGCTACACTTCCTCCCGATACAAAAGACTCAATCCAAGATATCCAGTTGGGCGAGAAACCTTTCATACGAAGAGTTTGTAACAAAAAAGGCCATTTCACTTTATCATAGGCTTTCTCAAAATCTATTTTAAAGATCACCCCATTCATTTTCTTTCTATATGGAACTCATGTACAGTTTCATGCAAGATGACGACCCCATCTAGGATATTCCGTCCTCGCATGAAAGTTGTTTGAGTTGGACTCACCACACGATCTGCTACCGAATTCATCCTATTTGTTGCGACCTTAGTGAATATCTTGAAGCTAACATTAAGAAGACAAATAGGTCTATATTGTTGTATTCTGTTTGCCTCTTTAACTTTTGGCAAAAGAGTTATTATCCCAAAGTTAAGTCTGAACAAGGACATCTCACCAGCATACAATTCATGGAACATAGTCATCAAGTCATGCTTAATGACATCCCAAAATTTCTGGTAGAACTCCGCGGGAAGCCCATCTGGTCCAGGCGCCTTATTATGTTCCATATCGAAAATAGCGTCATGAACCTCTTCTTCCAAAAAAGGTGCCGTTAGGAATTCATTTTCAGCCGCGGATACCTGAGGGATGTCCTCCTCCTAGATTCATCCAGGGAAAAAGTACTATCCTCCGGTGGCCCAAACAAGTTTTTATAAAACTTAGTAATATAGGCCTTGAGCGCTGCTTGCCCCTCAATTTTTCCGTCATCCTGCTCCAAGAAAAAAATTCGTTTCTTCCTATGCTTTCCATTAGCAATCATTTGGAAATACTTTGTGTTGTTATCTCCAAACAGAACATCAGAAACTTTTGCTCTTTGGTACCATTTGAGTTCTTCCTCCCGAAGAAGTTTGGCGAGCTGATCTCGTGACTGAGAGAGATGCTCTCTCTCAATCTCAGACAGGCCTCGTACCTCAGCAGCTATATCCAAGTCATTGACGATGGATTGCAGTTTCGATTTTTCTTGCTTATAAGTACCACTGATATGGGCTGCCCAACCCCTGAGATCCTTACGCAAGGCACTCATCTTGTTGTTCCAACGTTGGACAGAGTTGCGCCCCTTAGCTGGACGATTCCAGATCTCTACAACACAATCATAGAAACCCTCATGTGTGAACCAGCTTAGTTCAAGCTTGAACTGCTTTTGATTCCCATCGAAAGCAGCCGAACCAGTGTCAAACAACAAAGGTGTATGGTCTGGAACACCCCTATCAAGGGCATGTACAGTAACCAACGGGTACTTAGATTCCCATTCCGTGGTCATTAAGACCCTATCCAGCTTCTCGTAAGTTGGATTCGGAAGAGTGTTTGCCCAAGTATATTGTCTGCCCGTTAAACCAATTTCTCTTAGATCAAAGCTATCAATTACAGCATTGAAAAGAAGAGGCCAACGGTCATTGTACCTATTATTGCTTTTCTCACTACTACTCCGCAAAATATTGAAGTCACCCCCAATTAGTGTGGGGAAGGGATTGTTGACAAGCACGCACAAGCTCCGCTAGAAAGCCTGCTTTAAAGTCATCTTGCATGGGTCCATAGACCGCCATAAGGATCCATTTGAAATTATCCTCCTTGTTGTGTAAATGGAATTTAACATAAAACTCCCCTTCCACAATCAAAGATAAATAAAAAATGGATGCATTAATCCCGAGAACACCACCGGATCTGCCTCGAGGAGGAAGGCAATGCCAAACGAAATCTGCACCTCCAGAGAGTCGGTTAAGATTCGCTTTTGACATGTCACTCTTCCCTGTCTCTAGTAAGGCAACGAAGTCAAGGTTATTATCCCTAATGCCATCAGCAATATACCGATATTTAGCCAAGTCTGCGAGACCTCTGCTATTCCAGACTATACCTTTCATCGGGAAACTATTTTTTTCTTGTTACTCTTGTCCTTCTTTTTTGAAGCCGACTTAGATTTCCGAGGGGTAGCTATTAAGTCACAAATTTTTGTGCTCAGGTCCGCATCATCTAAATCAACTTCAGAAACATCTTTGAGCAAGTGAGCGAGCAGGGCGCCAACATTAGGTGTAGCGTCCTCGTCATCACTTTCAAAAGGATTTTGTTCACATGCAGAGCTTGCTTTTTTATTATTATTGGTATTGGCTGCTACCCTGAACCTATCAAACTCCATGTGACACACCTAGCCAATGCAGTTCATTATTACAAAGAGAAAACACAAGCCAAGTACAACCAATGTTGCCTAGTTTGACTAAACTCCAGCGATGATATTAAAGATGAATAACTACAGTACTCGGAGACAACAAGTCTTGCAAAAAAAGGAAAATATATTGCACAAAAGTACAACACCACTCGTCCCCATAAAGCTATAAGAACCACCTTATCCCGTTCTTACAGAAGTATGAAGCACTCCAAACTTCTCAGGATTGTCTACATACATACAACACTGATCCTCCACAATAAAAGCATATAATCATCCTTTGTTAAGAAACAATCACTTCACAAAGCAAAGCCAAGAATTAACCTTGCCTTCTAAGTAACGAAATGTTGTTTTGTCATGTGATGTTCTCGGTTTAATCTGCAGTTCTATTTTATCATGTGATGGTTGTAATCCATGCTAGAACGCTTTCATCCTTATTACAACCATCTCCAATTTATCCTCTTCCTGTAACCCGCACATCTGCCTACTGTACTTTTTTTTGAACCAGGCATCCCCTTTTCCATTAATCACTCAACAGAAAGATAACAGAGTTTCCATCCTTATTACAACCATCTCCAACACTACTAAGCAACATACTAAAGCAGGAAACTAGGAAAGAGATAGCGAGTTGGAGCACTACCAGGAAACCCGATATAGATGCTCGACCAAGTCTTCTGAGATCAATCAACTTGCTTCGTACATGCTGTAAGGAACAACTGTGCTGACAAGTTCTTGGTAAGCAACTTCAAAATTGAAATGAAATTATGATAACATAGGTCATTTGATTAAGAAAATGAAAGAAAAAATCTACTCGACTGAACAGCAAAAGGTCAAAAATTTGGAGGAGAACACAAATAACTTGGTGTGATTTCAAATACACATAAAGGCCGACCAAAAACACTGACGGCTAAGGCTTAACCCAGTACATGGAGAATGACCTATATGTTTCTAGAATGTTCGCTTTATAGCCTTATAAGTCCATGGTAAAAGAGAAAAGGTAGGGAGCAGGTAACGGAACAGAGTAGCGACGTCCGTCCGATTAAAGATCCACGGTCAATAGCCATTCCCGAATGCCCGAAGCGGTGTGTGATGTAACCGGCATCGGATCAAAGATGGACAGTCAATGGACGGTGCAGAGAGCTTGGCGCCGGAATGGTACAGGATTTTAATTAACCGAAGATGTCGAATTCTTCAAACATTCAGCAACTACGATCAACAGTGTACTTGTGTCAAAGGCGCCCAGACAGTGGTCGTCGTTCTTCCGCAAGATTTCTCAGATAAAAGTAGTGAGCCGATAATCCATCGGTAGTTCCCGGTGCATCCTATGTCCATACCTATCAATTTCATATGCATATGTGTGTACAGACACAAATAACTAATGCACAAAATTGGAATTGTCTAATTCCAAGGCAGAGAAGTAAAATGGTAAATAAGATATTCATCTTTCGCTTAGAGAAGCATTGCTCCTTATAAAAGAACTTGGATGGTGATAGCAGGGAGTGACATGGAGCCATTGGTCCTCCGTCGGTAGGTCAATAGCTAGGCCTAGCACTTCTCATCTTAAACTTCTACTCCATAAAAGAACTTGGGTAGTGATGGCAGGGAGTGACATGAATCCATTGGTCCTCCGTCGGTAGGTCGATAGCTAGGCCTAGTACTTCTAATCTTAAACTTCTACTCCAGCTGGTCAGTAGCTAAAAAGAATTGGGGCTAAAAATCCCATGAGCTTTGTCCTTTGTAGGTTAGCGGATGCAAGAGTTTTAATAATTCTTTAAACGAATAATGAATTTTCTTGTGGTATATTGCCCTTCGGAACTCTGTACCAAGATCAAGAATAAAAGGGGACACACCTAGCGAATGCAGTTCATTATTACAAAGAAAAAAGGCAAGCCAAGTACAACTAATGCTACCTAGTTTCACTAAACTCCAGGGATGATATTGAAGATATAACTACAGTACTCGGAGACAACAAGTCTTGAAAAAAAGGAAAATATATTGCACAGAAGTACAACACTCCCCATCCCTATAAAGCTATAAGAACCACCTTATCTGGTTCATACAGAAGTATGAAGCCCTCCAAAATTCTCTGGATCGTCTTTGTACATACAATGGAAATCCTTCACAATAAAAGAATATAATTGGCATCTCTGTTAAGAAAAAAAAAACATGTGACATAACAGTCAAGAATTCACTTTGCTCGAAACCTTGCCTGCTGAGCAATGAAATGCTCTTCTGTCATGTGAAGTTCTCAGTCTAATCTGCAGTTCAATTTTCCCAGGTCAGCTGAAATGCTATTAACCATGTGACTGGGCCACAGATCATTACATTTCATAGTTACACGTTGCCTGTGATGTCTATCTTGCTAGCACGTATGATCAAGCGGTCCATTTCTTCATCCATAACTATGTCATCTCTTGCTATCATCTCGGAAATGTTTGTTGGCAGCATGGTGTCAGCTTTAATATATGCTCGAAGCACGGACTTGTACAAGGGCAAGCTTGTCAGCTTAAACTTTTGAAGAACCTTAATGTACCTGTTTGCGTCGTCCGTATTTCCTTGGTCCTCGAAGAACGTTGCAATGGCCTCAACCAGTTTGAGTGGAGGTCTCCAATGGCAGCCCTTCATTAAAGATAAAGCTTTCTTCATGGCATTGACAGCTTTGTCCATCTGCCTACTCTGAACAAATCCCTCCATTAATATCTCCCATGTCTTGTAGTTTGGGCGTCCGCCTTTCTCTAGCATGTGGAGATGAAGCTTCTCAGCCTTTTCAATCCACCCGTTCCTCACATAAGCACCAAGAAGAACATTTGAAACCCGCACATCGTGCTTCCTGCACTCCACTTCCCAGCTTCCAAAAATCCACTCAGCCCGGTCAATGTCGCCGATTTTTATCAAGCATAAAATAGCACTCATGTAGTTTGCAGCGGGGATTCTACCTGGGACACATTTACTAGCCTCCCACAGTCTCATAACCCCATCGCTGTCACCCAGAGCTGCATAACATGTCATTACAAAGGAATATCCTAAGCGCTGTGCTGTTGATAATTTTGATTCGGCCGTCCTAAGGCAAGCCAGGGATTTACTATTCAGTCCATGCTTCATGAAGATGTTGGCCAATGTACAGTATGTGCTCCAACCAACCTCAATCGTACCATCATTAACCATCTCCTTGAAGACTGATTGTACAGACATAACATCAGAGACCGAACATGCGTTCATCCAAAGGTTATATGAGAGCGCATTCCTGGGAATGTTGTTGCGTTTCATCAGATCGATTACACTAAACACCTTCTCATACTCACATGTTGCAATATAGAGTTTCATCATTTCATTGAACGAGTGAGGATCGACGGGCAGCCCAATGCTCTGCAGGCTAGACATAAAGGACTCTGCTTTCTGAACATTTCTTTCAGCAACATAGCAATGGAGCAGAGGGAATGAGGCAGCTTCCCTTGAAGCAGAGTTTGGTAATTTGTTGTAATATTCCTCAGCTTGAGAAGTGCCGTGCACTTTCGCAATCAAGTCCAGTCTAGCTGCATGATCCAATGGTAATAGTTTAATTTCTTTGCGTGAGTCCATCCATGATAAAATCTGCAGGACAACAAAAGTTTTTTTAGGCTTTGTAATTTTCAACTCTAGCCTACATGGGATTAAAACAATCAGGAATTGCCAATCGGCAGAAGTGTCTGATTCCCAGCTCGAGAGTTTTGATCAAACACTACGAAGAGTTTGAATTGACCAGTTCTTCCTCTGCAAGCAGAGATTTTAAAGGGTATGAAATTTTTACAGAGTTGGGATTAATCAGTTCTTCCTTCGCAATTAACCTCTCAATACTTGTTGCCAGTCAATAAAAACAGGGGAACAAAGGTGAAGTTATTCCTAAAATGCAAAGTGATGACCGAGGAATGGCCTAGTTGGGTTCCTCTCCATGTTATCAGATTTTTCAGTTCAAATGGCATATGAGTTAGTGTTACTGTCCAACGCAAATAGCTGGACTTCCAGTCAATGAAGAGCCTGAGTTCAGAGAGGGGACTACTAGTTGAAGTCGCTCACCTCGAGGGCGTGGCCGTAGCGGCGCGCGCGGCGGAGCTGGGAGACGGCACGCTGGAGGTCTGGCCGCGAGACGCGGCCGCGCTCTTGGGCCCATCCGTCGATGGCGGCGGCCGCCGCGCCCGGCGACCGGAGGCGGAGGAGGCGCCACGACAGGGGGTCGCCCTCGCGCTCGCCGGCGGTGGCCGGAGAGTCGAGGCAGGATGAGGAGCAGGAGGAGAGGGAGGCGGCTTTAGGGTTCGGGCGCGAGGAGAGGAGGCGGAGGAGGCGGCGCGCGACAACGGCGACCATGGCCATTGGGCCGGCTCGGTCCCTGTCGTGGACTGCTTTTGGGTGTGTCCCTGACCTGAATCCATTCGAGCGGCGGTTTTGCATCAAAAAGTTGTCATACTTCTGAACAATTCCTCGGGCATCAAACACATTTTGGGTCACTTGTATAAAGTACATATCATGAACCAAACTTTATGTCCCAGCAATTAGTTTCAAATATGTACATATTTTTCCCTTGATGCAGTCAGATCAGGCCCGGCCCCGAGGGGGGAGGGGGGAAAGGGGCGGCCGCTCCCGGCCCCCGAAGCCGAAGGGGCCCCCGGAGGAGGTCCTGTGCAGTGGAGGCCCAAGCAGTTACACACATCAAAGTCCATGTCAGGCTGGAGTCGTTACAAAAACTTTACTGCCTAGGTTTGCAATTCGGTGCCCTCGTGGTTGTCGGCGGCTGAGGTTTTCGGCATAGGTGACGCAATCGCTTGATTCCTTGTTTAGTTCTCAAAAATATGTACTACGATGTAGGTCTTCTAACTCTTATCTCATACGCCCTCCGGCCAGCCTAAACGGCAGTCCCTCTCCTCCCTCGTGAAGATCCAGCAATCAAAAGTCACACTGCGACGGATCTGCTCGGGTGATCCAGAACAAAATCAAACAAGGTTTGTCAAATACCATGTTTTGATTTTTCTTTCCCTGACCATTTCTCGTTTCCAAAGAAAAACTTTGTTGCCCCTTTGCAATTGAGAACCAAGAAAAGCACCTTAGATTCGTACATTTTTTCAACTACAGAACCATGTTGTGTGCAAATTGGCAATTTTGAGTTTTATTACACGCCTAGGGGTAAACTAGTATGCTTTATTAACCAGTTATTTCAACCAATTAACGTTCCTTGCGGAGAGTTTTATTAGGTAACAACGGTTCAAGATATAGTTTGGCCATATACTACAACAAAAGAAAAAGAAACGATGCGCACGATCAAAGTTCTTTCACCGAGTGAACCTGGAGTACTAAAGCTGGATTTGTTGTAGAGTACTTGATCTAAATAGTTGTTTTGACGTGGTATTTTACGAACAAATTTACATATGTACCATACTTATGTTGGTATTGTTAAGCAACATGACTTGTCATAAGTGTTCGTCATGCGTCACCACGGCATAGCAGCCTTTACCTTTACCTGTGATGGTTGCATCCTTGCGATTCATCACCGCCCACAAGCGGCCACCCCGATAGTCCGAGTCATCAAGAAGAGGCCGCACAATGGTGCGATTCAAGAGAAGGTATGTTTCTATTCTTTTTCCATCTACTAGGTTTCATATATACATATATTATAAGGGCTCCAAGTTATATTTTCGCCCCAGGCCCTCAAATTCTCAGGATCGGCCCCGAGTCAGATGTTGTTGATGACAATTAACTCATTCTCCTGCAAGACTTGAATTTGGTATCTACTTTTGCAAACTATATTCAAGAGATTCACATTGAATCCATTATTTCTTTCATAACAATTGAATAAGTTGAAGAATCTCGTTGTAATTTACATGCTTTCATGAAAATCTAAATAGTTTTAGGACAAGATTCTTGCTTATGTATCATGCTAGTCATTTTGCTTTGCAACCTCGAATATTAGATTGTAGGTTGCATAGCAATTGATGTGATCCATCTATCATTGGGATATAGATAGTTGCTTCGAAGTATCTTTCGGGGCTTATGGCTTTGCATAACTAACAAGGTTATTGAGAGGTGCAATTTCCCCCTGTTGTTGCTTGCGTTTGGCCAAACAAATATTGAAGGAGATATTATCTTTTTTATTCTATGTTTATCCCCTTCCACCCGATTCATCTACATGTTCTAGCAAACAGTCCTGCCAAAGACCGGGCTTAGCTCAGATCATTTTGCATTCAAGATTTAGATACCAAGATCAGACCATCTTTCCCGATTCGCTTCAACTTATTATATTCATAGCTTTTTTTAAGGTTTTTGGCTTTGCCCTGTGTTAGTTGTCTAGCACGTCATTCTTGAAGTCAATGCAATCATGGTGTTCTACTCATGTTATCGATGTGTGCATGATTCCACGTGAAATGTATGTAAACCAAAGTGAATCGACCATTCATGAACTCTGCAGTTTGACTAGTTCAATAGGACCAACAATGCACGAACTCTTTGACAATTGCAAAGCCAATCGCAACAATGAGCTAGGTTTTCAACTGTGTAATGCTTATGCAGTTGTAAGATCTGGAGTGTGGATGCTATAAATGCCATTTATGTGACTATTATGTGGGGCTTAACTCACTATATTTTATTATAAATTTTTATTTGACAAACTTCAGCAAGCCACAATTGCCAGAACCATCTTCCCATCTACTACCATGAATTTGCTTGGATGCATAAAACTAGTGCTAAGTGGTGATTATTGGATTAATCAATAATTTTGGTGATTAATCAATAATTCATGTTGTCTTCTATGCTTATGCCTATCAAAATCTTACCCAATGGAGACACACACAAAATAATGCAAAGAGTTGGATTAGACAATTCCAAGGCATATAAGTATAATGAGAAATAAGTTGTTGATCCTTTGGGTAGAGAAACCCATCTCCTTATATAAGGCTTTGGTGGTAGACACCGGCATGAAATCATTTGTTCTTTGGTAGGTGAATAGCTAATAACCCCTTGTCTATGAGGTTGGTCCTTGGGCAGGTCAACTGCTAAGAGAGATTTATCAATCCTTCAAATAAGCCATGTATATCTTAGGCTTTTAAAAAGGACTTGTATTGCCCCTATGAACTTTGTGCCAAGATCAAGATGATGCACCTAGCCAATGTCGTTCATATTTACATAGTTCATGAAACAAAGTACAATAGTTGTCATTTCATCCTCAAACAGAATAAACGCGCTAACTAGAGGCAACGTCGTCAAGTTGTTGAACTCAAAGATCCAAAGCATAATAACTAGAGTACATGTTGACTAAAAGAGAGAAAATATATTACACATAAACACATACACCGAGCACCCCTATAACGCTGTAAGAACCATCTCATCTAGATCTTCCAAAAGTATGAAGCCCTCTAAAGTTATCAAACTCGTCTCCTTTGCCAGCAACAACAAAGATCTACGAGAATATAAGCACATAACCATCATCTCCGCTGAGAAAACAACTTCTCATTAAAAAAATCCAATAATTCACTCCACTCAAAATCTTTGTCTACTAATATAAGTAGTAATGAAGAAAAATGGAATATTCTCGGCCTAACATGCAACTTTATTTTATCCATGCCAACTGAAATGTTTTTTATCATATGATTGGGCTACTAGTATTTATAGTTACACATTTTATGTGTCAGCTTTAACATATGCTCAAAGCACAAACTTGTACAAGGCACACCTACCAAAGTAAAAGAAATTGACAACTTTTCCCTTCCACCTCTTCCTCGCATCTTAATCTAAGAAACTGACAAAATAATCCCCAACTTATAGCGCCACGTGGAGCGGTGCCAGCGTCCACCCCTCATAGTGTCATCTTGCACGTGTTGGCTGCCTCTGCGCGTTACCGAAAACCATCCACTAGGGGATCCAAGCCGAGATGTCACAAGCTATCATGAGACAAGGGAGGGCACATATGGGTCCTCTACTCTTCTAGGGGTTCGATGGAATGTGAGACGGGTGCAGGGTTGTCACGCCAAGTTATTTCACATATGCTATTTGGCACTAATAGCGTGCAATACGAGTGTACTGTCAACAGTTCACTATAGTTTTTTTTTCTTCTATCCATTAATTTTCTAATTTTATTGGTTCATTTTCTTGATTCTTTTTTCATTCATTTATCTCATTTTCCCTTATTTTATTATATTGCTTTTTATCCATGGCTTTCTTTTCCTATTTTCCTTTTTTTCTCATTCAATAGCTATAAAAGTGTGGAATTAATTTTGTTTGCTTCTCCCTATAAAGTTGTTATATCCAGCGTGGAAAATTGTTCATGCAGAACTGGCTTTTGCATACATCTTTAAAAATGAGAATTATTTGTGAACAAATCGTTTTAATAACCTATAAGAAATGTTCATAATAATAATAATTTCCTTTTTATAATAATTACTTATTTGTAAGGAAAAATGTTCACATATGGCCACAATATTTTTTGACTACTAAAAAATGTCTCATCGCTCAAAATAAATGTTCACATTATTTATTTGCTTATTTCCATAATAAATATTCACCTTCCATAAAAAAAACATTCACTCTAAAAATTAGAAAATCTTCACAATTATTTTCTATGGAAATAAATTGCCAATTGTTTTTTTTTGTTAATTAAAGAAGGCACGCATACATCTAAAAAGCAAACACAAACGAGTCATGATGCGCACGTTGAGCTATTAATTATGTTATGCCACAACTCTTCTCCGGACCACTCATCGCCTTTTACCTCACACCCACCATGTCCCTGCAACAACCCCCACCCCGGCCCTCACATGCTTTGCCTCCCTCCGGTATTCTAGCAATGACACATCTAGCTCGACGCCTTCAGAAGTTGTTGTCCTCCTCTCTTTCATCGCCACAATTCTCTTCTTTGTCCCAGGGGAGGTTTCCTACCGTCCCCTCCCTATAACCCGAAAGAAAATAACATGGTACAACCATCATCGTTGATCAGGTCGGTCACCACCGATGGATCTCCCCATCAACGACGACTTCACCATTTTGTAACCGTCACCACTGACAGGTGCCCTACGGAGCACCAATGAGTGGTGAAATACATCACTGATAGACGACCCTCGATCTGTACCTATAGTTTTTGTACTAGTGTTGGTCAACAACCGACTCCGGTGATGGTGACGCTTCCATGTGTCGTAATTCTCCTTGGATATGTCGTTGATGTCTTCTTCCCGCCTTGAACTAAAGCTAAAACCCAAAGTATGATTCATCGGACCGTATGGTGGGACATCATAAGTCATTGTTTTACACGCCCCTACTGGTGTTTTTTGCATGGCTAGCAGTAGCAGACTGGTAGCAAGTGTTGTTTCCGGCGACGACCTTCAACGCAACTTACAGCTTGAAATTCTCCAACATATGCTTCATCTGGTGCAAGATTTGGTGCAAGATTTGGCAGTTGCATCCTATGGATTTTGTTCATGATACATGTAACTTGCTGCTTTTCTTGATTTATGTGGAGTGATTTTTATTTTAGGTTTGTGGTTGGATGCATCCACAAAGCACCACGATTATTTTATCTTTTTGGTTGGGTGTATCTATGGGGAACCGGGGTGATAAAGCTTCCAATTTCTTAAATGAAAATTCTACTATTGTCAATCATTTGTGGATGCATACAAGCCATTGTTAAGTGTGGATATCTCCATCATGCAAGTCGGGGAAACAGTAAGCATACCATCTCCGACCCGTACTCATCTAGCCAAGATAGCGAAAATCCAACTCGGTGCCCGGGCAATCTGAGCCCGGTGAACAGTAACGTAATTTAAAATAAAAAATCGTTTTTTTTCAAGAAAGATGTGTATGTGCTTGATGTTGGTGCAAAATTTGGGGACGTTTGGACATTTGAGTAGTGTGTGACAAAAAAAACCAATTCATGCGTGAACATTGCTGTTTTTTGAATGTTTCTCTCAGATCTAAATTTGTTTTTTTTTTGTCACGAGCTCCTCGAATGTTCAAACTTCTCCAAATTTGGCACGGATATCACGCACTCAAACATCTTTCGTCACAATTATTTTGGAATTGTTTTCTATTCTAAATCGCGTCATTGTTCACTCCCGGGCTCATTTGAGTCCGGGAGCCAAAACACTGCTCTCCCAAGATAGCTCTTTCTTCAGATAGTAGGAGAGATATTTGGCTCACGGACTCTCCTGAACTAGCCATTGCACTCATATTAGTACATAGTATCATACTATACATCATTCTGTTTTGCCGCAATTTCATTTCAGTTGGAAGGAAAAATTGATTGAGACTTCGATATGAAATAAATAGCATTCAACTATGGTGCTCAAGGACTAATCATCTTAAATCCCTAAAACAGAAAGAACTCTTTAAGCAATCTGACCTTGCCCTCGGCGAGC
>CBMN010077193.1:9345-23922 GCA_000582825.1 Hordeum pubiflorum | reverse complement strand
TCTATAAATTTGGGTTGAATACTTTTTCCTTGAAAACTGTTGCGAACCCCTATACTTGTGGGTTATCAACGTCCCAACTAGATCAAAAAAACTCTGCGACAAATCCACCCGAACTTGGAGCCTTGCCGGAGGGCAAGCACTTAACGACTGCCCAAATCTTGTCCTCGGTGAAAGGAAGCTCAAGGAGCACAAGGTCAAAATTGCTTGGGGTGGATGCCATGAAGGTGTGGAGAACTTGTGGCCGCTTGAGCAAGTGAGCATGCATGTCCAAAACCTCCCGTGAGATGGGGGTGTTGTCGTTCAACAAACCAACGTGCAACCGCAAACTCTCTTTACCTTCATTCCGGAATCAAGGTCATGATGGCTTTAAGAAATTCGCTCACCGAGCATGAGTGTAAAGTTCACCAGTAGACTCTTGTCGCAACACCGAATCAGAGGGATTGGGAGGAGCCCTGTCGATGTATGTAGAAGCGTGCCCAGAAACTCTGGCAGTGGCCCACGAATGTCCCCACACTTGGGGGACGACAGACGCGGACAGGGACACAGAAGCTCCAGGTGGCCAGTTGGCCAGTCGGCCACCACTATAATTCCCAGTAATTAACTGACCGATTAGCCCGTCATCCCATCGTCCCACGCGTTTAATCCATCTCTGATGAAGTCTTAACCACCACCTGCCCCGCGGCTCCGACGCGCCCATCGTCGTCGCCGTCGCGCGTCTGCTGCTAGTTCCACCTCCGCTTCCACCCACCCACGTAAAACACGGGCGAGGGCAGC
Source organism: Hordeum pubiflorum (assembly GCA_000582825.1). Taxonomy (NCBI): domain Eukaryota; kingdom Viridiplantae; phylum Streptophyta; class Magnoliopsida; order Poales; family Poaceae; genus Hordeum; species Hordeum pubiflorum. The sequence goes on along the minus strand of CBMN010077193.1, from coordinate 23,148 downwards.
GCGGTCATTTCTTCCTGCTCCGGGCAGGGCCCCACCTTCCTTCCTTCCCCAGCACAGCACTGCAGAGCCCCCCTCCCCCCTGTCGTATTAAAAGCAGTCCACCAGGCCCGTCGACGGCAAGCGCTCACTCCGCCGCTCCCCTCCCCCTCTCCATCGGCTCGTCGCCGCGCGGATCCCCTTCTCCGGTAAATTCCCTCCGCCCCCGCGCCCTCGCCTCCTCGCCCTCCCTGCTTGATTTAATCTGTTGCTCCGCGATCTACCTAGCTCGCTATCTCTCTAGCCGCGTTTCCTGCTGCCAGATGCAGGAGTCCGGAGATGGATCGACACGGCGGTGGCTCCGGTTGATTCCGTGGCCGAATTCGTTCTCTCCGTTCGTTCGTCCTAGTCTAGCTCTTCAGGATCACTCGCTAACCGCTCGTTCGATCTGCGATTTCCTCCCCTTCCTTCGTTCCTTATTCGGGCGGGGCCGCTCCAGATGGCGATGGGTGATGATGTGCCTCCGTTGATTTTTTTTTATTTTTTTTGGTTCTCACATACTCTCTTTCATCGCTTAGTGCTCACTACACGCCCGTCCCGTCAGCCCATGAGCCCGGCGAAAAGAAAACCCGAAGTACTGTACAGTAGTAGCCGTCCATACATTGCAGGACGCCAAAAGAGGGAAATGTTTTCATTTTAGATCAAAACCCCCTCCCTTTCGGCTGACCATGCCAAAGTAGTTCATTCTACTCCACTTTTTCGTTGTTCCGGCCTACAAGGTTCGCTTCAGGTTGGCTCAGATGTCGCCGTTACAGAGCTTCCCTCCCGAAGCAGGCAGAGCCAACCGCGGCATGCTTCCGGAATATTTCCTTCCTACTATCGGAGACCACCCTGATTGAATGCAATTTTTTGGCCACGTGAGACCGCGTCGTTGCTAGGTTGGTTCCAGAACATGCATATTTGTGGCCACCTTAGCTGTGCACCAAAAATAAATGTAAAATTGTCTGGCCGTTAGCTGGTTCATTTGTCCCCATAGACCTGCAATAGTTTTGGATTCATTTAAGAAAAAAGAAAATCTCTACCAACCGGGCACTACCTGGTGGCATTGTTGTAAAGAAGAACAGCCATTCAACCCGTGTCGCCGAAATTAATTCCTCATAGTTTTGGATTCATGATCTTTACTGACACGATCTCTTTTACTCCTTTAATTATGGCCATTAGTTATGTCAAATTTTGCTCCAAAGTTTGAAATAGCTAAACATGATTGGACTTCGTGATGTGTTTGTCTGGGTCCACTATGAGCGGGCCTTGCAAATTATTTCCAAGAATTCTTAATTCATGGTTACTTGTTGCCATCTTCACGTGCATGACAAAATTGCCAGCAAGAGATGGAAGTATTATACAATTTACTGAGATCCAAGATAGGTGCATCTGTCCTGTCACGACTTGAAAAAATTGTACTAGTCGACAATACAATTTACTAGCTGAGTTGTCGTATGTTGGTGCCTCTCCTCATCCCATGGCTGCATGTGTTCACCTAGGTGTAAACCGGGCCAGGTTTTGTGAGTGACAAACAAATATTATTTTGTACTACTAAACTTGGCCGTCCTCAATTATTGGTTGGATAGAAGTTGACTACAGCTCATCTGCAATTACAAATTTCACGTTGAACCCTGGCCTTTTGATCCGTGTGGGGTCAGGACAAATGTGATGTCCTTGCCTGTCATTGAATTTATTCTGGGTTCACCGAATTATGCTTCTGCTCTGACCTAACAAGGGACAGGTAGTTGCCACATCTTTTGCGCTGTGGTGTGCGATAAGCTGATAACCAAGTCCAGCCATGCTTATATGATGAATTAGTTCTCCAACTAACATTGGTACCCACAATATTCGATCAATTTCACTGTAATAGTTTTTCATGATTGGCTGATAAGACCATGATTTATGCATGAATAATGATCGGCCACATCTTCTTGGTAGTTAATCAGTTTTCTGGTCCCTGCATTATGGAGGTTGCCTTGCCTAGTCCTTTCCCTCTTCCTCTTGAATAGAGTGAATCAGTATTTTTCTGTACATAGGCGGTGCAAACTACTCGCTCTTATATTTCTTTACGGAAGGAGTACTTCATACCATTCATGGTTTTTAATTTGATGCATTTTGGATATTTTCTTTCCACCTATAATTCTTATGGGTGTACTCAGGCCGTGCCTTCTTGATTCTGTCTAGTGGCATTCGATCACAGAAGCCGTTGACAGCAGCATAAATCCAAACGAATAGTGGGAGTTCTTTCTTACGAATATAAATGGAGGAAATATACAATGTACCTTTGTCCTCTGCTGGAAGAAACTCCTAAAGCAGGGAAGCACGATCTTGTTGCTTCTTCTGTTCTTGTGGATCCACGCCTGTGGTTAGCGAGGCTACAGAACACAATAAAATAGCTCAGGATACCCTCTTTTAGCTGCTAGGTCTATTTCTTAGTTCAAGATCCTTTCTGTTGCCACAAATACTTGCAATGGTATTCTGGTAATCTAGCCATAAGCTAACCTTGCAAGCTTCTTTTTTGTTTTCCCCTAATTTCAACACATATTACGAGGATTTTTTTTTTAATTGCAGTCTTGCAGATTACCCTTTAGCACTGCACAAGAATCATCAACTTGTATGTTTGGCATTCTCATTTTTGCCTTCATCTCATGATTAGGTCTACCTTTTAGAAGATTCCCTATTTCTCGTGAGAATGAAGCGTATGCATAGAATGCCCACAAGGAAGGCCCATTCATGGTGGTGGGACAGTCATATTAGTCCCAAAAACAACAAATGGCTAGCTGATAATCTAGAAGGTAATGACTCTATTCTTGTTTCTTCAATTGTTTATGTACCAGATACTTCTGTCACTTGCTAGGAGTAGATATCTTTAGCACCATGGCAATTTCCTTCTCTGATGTTTTGTCCTGCAATCTATTCACACTTGCAACCTTTTCTGAACAAACAGAGATGGATAAGCAAGTTAAAGAGATGCTGAAGCTCATTGAGGATGAAGGAGATTCTTTTGCAAAGAAGGCTGAGATGTATTACCAACGGCGTCCTTTGCTTGTCACCCATGTTGAAAATTTCTATCGCATGTATCGTGCTCTTGCTGAGCGTTATGACAATGTGACTGGGGAACTACGAAAAAACATGCCATCATCTCTCAAATCACAGGGCTCAGGTATATCTGAATCTGACTCCGAGGCGCAGTCTACTCCCGCATCTCCTGAGTCTGAAAAGAAGACCTCAAATCAGAAGGGTAAAAAGGGAAGTGATGGATCATCATCATCTTCTTCTTCTGATTCTGATTCCGAGGTTGATGAAGCGAACCAGGAGAATGGCAATGGGATTACTCATGCACTGAACGGACGAGTTATTGAGCTAGAAGATGAGCTCAAGGAAGCAATGGAAAAACTCGAGGCACTGGAGGAAAAGAATATGCGCTGCCAATGTGAAAACCTTGAAGAGAAGTTGCGGGCTTCACAATCAGAAATCAACAGTCTTCAGAAGGATCTTGAAGAAAAGGCCCATTCATTGGATAACATCAAAGAAATTAGCAGTGAAAAGGAGGATTTGGAAGCTGCAGTTCTGGAAAACAATAACAAGTTCGAGGAATTAAAAGGAGAAATGGCCTTAGCAGCTAAGCATCATGAGGCCCAACTTTCATATCGTGACCTTGAAATTGAGAATTGCAAGCGGGAGCTTGAGCAAGTATCTGAGAGGTATTCCTACGGTAAGTCTACTCTTGAGACTGAAATCAGAGAGCTCCAAGAAGTGGTCAAGAACTTGGAAGGCAACTTAGTGAAACTGTCAGAAGAGAAGTTGCAGCTTGAAGCACAGGTTATGGAGCTTGAACAAACATCTCACAGCCTAGACGATTCATCTGCTGAAATTAAGAAGCTACAAAAGGTAATAAAGGATCTGCAAGCAAGACTGGAAAATGATTCAAATGAGAAGAGAGTGCTTGAGGAACGTGCTATCGAGTTTGAGCAAGTTCATAGGGAGTTGGAGGATTCGAGGGCTGAAACGGTGGAGCTACAAACTAGAATTGGGAAACTCAAAGCTGATCTGGAAGGTGCACTTCAAGAGAAATCGATGCTGGAGGGCTGTGCCAAGGATCTGGAACATGCCATTGCTAGTAAGTTGGAGAAATTCTCTCTTGAGAAATCCTCTCTCGATGCTGAGATCCTACGACTGTCAGAAGCCAATGCTTCTCTTGAAGACAAGTTATCATCCACAGAGGCGCAGCTTAAGCAACTTCATGCCGAAAAGGCAGAAGCATCCGCTGAGAGTGAGAAGCTGATCTCTGGATTGAAGCAAGATATTGCCAATCTTAAGACAGAGCTCGAGTTACTGTCCTCACAGAAAGCTGCAGTTGATAATAAGGTGTCTGGTTTGCTGAGTGATCTCACAACTCGTGATGAAAAGATGAAGGAAATGGATAGCCACTTGCATCAGCTGCACCTGGAGCATGTGCAAGTGATTGCAGAGGCAGATGCGGCACGGAAGTCTGTGGCAGACCTGCGTGCACGGGTGCGTGAGCTCGAGGAAGAGGTTGAGAAACAGAAGCTCATGGCCTTTGACAGCGCAGAGGGGAAGCGGGAGGCAATCAGGCAGCTGTGCTTCTCGCTCGAGCACTACCGCGACGGGTATCAGCAGCTCCGGCAAGTTCTTCAGGGCCACAAGAGGCCGATGGTGATGGCAACGTGATCAGCCAGCCAGCAGCTTGCTGGATCCTTCTCTCTGGATGCCTAAAATCAGTATGTCAATGTAATGTAAACATCCCTTTCCCCTTCCCCTTTCTTCATTTAGCTTCGGTCTTGGTAAACATCCCTTAGTGGTCTTGGTAAAACATGCGCTCTGTAGTTACTTCAGCTGCTGGTACCCTATGATGTGTGTGATGTAATATATTATGGATGATTATGGCATTCCCTTTTCAATCAATCTGCCTGTTGCTGCTGTGAGTCTGAAGATAATTGTTGCGGCTGTTCTTTCAAATGCTGATGAGCTTGATTGCTACAAACCTGTGACACGAGTAATTGTTTTTTTTTTTTGCCATTTAATGAGCATTCTAATATGAATTTGCGTATCTATCGAACCCATTTGCTTTTCCTGTTTATGGGATCTCCTTGTGCTGTTGTGAACTTGCCCTTTCATTCCTAAGAAGTCTGAAATACTGAAACTGTGTTCAAAGGGAAGCAAGACCAGTTCAGAGATTACGGCAGAAATGATGGAGGTTGCAGCCATGACCTGTGTCTGCTGTCCCTGTCTCTCTGACCAGTCCATGCCTTGAGCTGCTGACCTTACTTTTCTCCATGATTTGCTCCAGAAAGTTTACATAGTGCACTCTTGAAAGTTTTGGAGATGACTGCATTCTTGGAAGCTGCAAGAAATCCTTACTCTCTGGTACTAGAAACATAATTATCACAGCATATCATACTGTACTTTTTAATTCCACTAAAATGGGAGACAGCACAGCCTCTAAAATACAAGATGTGTCCAGGGATTGGACCATTAGTTTTAACTGATTTTTTTAATGCCCCGGGGATCAGGAATTCAGAAGCTTCACATGGCTAAGCGCCAGTTTTTATGGCCTGCACTTTACTCAGCTGCAAGTTTCAGACTTCAGTTTCTTGCCCATTTAATTGGCTAACCTCCCTCATTGATGCCTGTTCAAGCCAGCTTACCCTACGTTCCTGGCAGCCAGTTAATTCTTGGAGTTGCAAACATCAGCCGTCCGATCCAGCGATCCAACGGTAAATCTCTTTTCCTTTTCTTGGACCTGTTCATCCCTTCCTACCCTGATGCTATTTCTTGATAATACTTCTTTCTGTTCTGTTCAGAAGTACTGGTATTTCTTCCTATCTGGCCACAAAATATTGCAACTGGTTTCTTGATACTTCTCTGTTCAGAAGTACTAGTACTATTTACTTTCTGCAAGCCCTTTTCCTTCTGTTTATCTGTCAAGAAAGCTTTGAGCAAAGGCCAAGTTTTGGAAGGTAAACAAGGAGCAGCAAACCTCTCTTGCTTGCTACGAATTTGTTCCCTTTTTCTTTACCCCATTCTTTCCTTGTGCTCATGCATATTATTCATTTCTACGGCAAGAATTCAACTGCATACATCCCCATCTCCTGCAGCCGTGCAACTCCTGCAGCCGTGCAATCTTGACCACCACCGCCGCAGCACATGGCCGGTGACACCATGTGACATTTATTTATTTCTTGCCTATTTCGTCCCATCCCTGTGCTAGCCTCCATCTCCCTTTTTTTATTTACTTTTCTCAAGAGATTTTTCAAATCACTTCTGATCCAGTGAAAGCACTGTACCTACACCACGAGTGTGAACAAAAAGGCTGGGACTTTCTCTCTCTGGGCGCAGCGGTGGATCTTGGATCCTTCAGGTAGCAGTAATACGCATGGGAGTAGGAGTAGGTGGGCAGCGGCACTTGGTCATGTGCCACCGTCTCGTGCCCCTTTGCATCTTCCAAGGCTTTCTTCGCTCTGGGCTGGAGGCTCCCACGCGTTTGCTTCAAGCATTGACCCGAGCATAAATCTTCCAGCTACTACTTGTTCCTGACCTCTTCTTGATTTCTCTCTATCCCCTGCCTGTCCGTGTAGTGCTCCGAGTGCTCAGATTTGGTCAGCATGGAGCCATGAACGGAGCTGGCATCTCTGGTGCAGGATCCTGACGACTCTCTGAAGGCGAGGAGGAAGCTTCTTTTCTCAGGTGAGATTGTGTTCTTGATGTTTCCTGCTTGTGTGGAATCTGTTCCAGTTTCTTGTAGCCATGTTTGGTTGCTGTTTCTGGAGAGATGGCTGTTCCCAAGATCTTGCAGCGTTTCTCCAGGGATGCTGTTACTTTTGATCTGGTCTTGGCTATTATGGCAACACCTGTTCTCTCTCTTGATGCGACTGTACTGTATCCACACGCTTGTTTCTTCATGGATGGAACAGTAAAAAGCCGTCTGCCGAATCATTGCTTTTCTGTTTGGTAAAAACGGGTTGTCCTTGATACTACTACAGTAAGGAAATATGCTGCTCATGTCTTGTTGTTGCACATATAACTCAATCTGATCCACTGACCTGATGATCTGACCAGATATGCATATTCTTGTTCATTTCTTCTAGTTCATCACAGATGAGATTTAAGCATTTGTTTCTCCAGGACACGGTAGATTTCACTATACCAATGTACTACTAGATGCTAATGGGATGCTGTTAGTGAAAATGGGAAATAACTTATTATCCAACTAACAAGGACTAGAATGAGTGGCTGCTGGCATTTTTTGCCATTTACATGCTTATGCGTACCTATTTCAGATTGATCAATTTATGTTGTGGTATAGTGTATTCATTTCGCAGCGCTATACTTCACCCTGATTTTTGTGATTTGGGAAGTTCAACATATCATTCCTTATTTTTCTTCTTGGATTGAAGAAAGACATGGTTTTCATTCCTAACCATACACATTTCCCCTTTCCATTTAGTGCTTGAATCTGCTAAACTTCTAGTTATTCTTGAAGATTTGTGAAAAATGAAGCCGCCTTTGGAAAGGAACCCATCCAGGAAGCGCCATTCATGGTGGTGGGATAGTCACATTAGCCCCAAGAACTCAAAATGGCTTGCAGAAAACCTCGAAGGTAAGCTGAGATTATACCTGGACAAATTTCTATATGATTTTTATCGTAGTACTTGCTAGTAAACGTATACTGTCGATGCATGTATAGGTACAGTACAATTTCTGATTGTATGTTGAACTGAGATGAGCATAAATAATAAATGAATAATAATAAAACAAAGGAAAAGTACAAGTCTACAACACACTACTTTCTTAGCCCTCAGATGCTTCTGATGTACATATGTTGTCTATGGTACAGTAGCCCCATCTGATTGTTCATGGAGCTAATGAAGTACTGATGGAAGTAGGAACTGGCAGTTGAGTAAATGAAGTACTGCAGAAGTTTTGATGGCTATTACTGTTACTCTAGGTTTAGGTGTGGTAGCCTTATGTGACTGTTCATTCTGCATTTGCTCCAAGATTAAGACGAATGATAAATACTATTGTTGATCCTTCCATAGTCAAGTGAGAGAAATGCTATACATATTTTATTTTAGCAGAAATTGGCAGTGAGATAAACGGATTTTTTTTGATACTTTCCTTGACAATTACTGCTTTTATTTTTATTTTTTTACTTTTGTTGCTCTTGTCCTCAAGCTTTTCTTTTATTACTCATTTTACTGGATTGGGCATATAGATTGAAGTTGAGTTGTTTGAGGTGTTGTCCATGCTACTGTTATCTATTCTGTATGTTATCACTGTTATTCTTGTTAAAAGTAGCCTTATCTAAGCTTTCACTGAACTGAAATATGCAGAAATGGATAAGCAAGTGAAGGAAATGGTGCAGCTTATTGAGGAAGATGGAGACTCCTTTGCAAAGAAAGCTCAAATGTATTATCAGAGGCGCCCAGTGCTCATCACCCATGTCGAGAACTTCTACCGGATGTACCGCGCTTTAGCTGAGCGCTATGACAATGTTACCGGTGAACTGCGCAAGAACATCCCTTCCAGGATGCAGTCCCAAGGATCTTTATCCGGTTCTGAGTTCGGTTCAGAGCTGCAAAGGTCGCCCACACCATCTCCTGAGCCACAGAAGTCCTGGACAAGGGAGCAGAGCCCTAGAGCCGCCGGTTTCGACTTCTTTCTGAGCAACAAGAGCAACGACTCACCATCCTCAAGGAAGGAGCCTGAGTCGGCTTCACAGTCAGAATCCGACATGAAGTCCGAAGATGGTGAGGATGATGGCATTGCCTACACATTGCACCAGAGAGTTCTTGAGCTCGAGGACGATCTCAATGTGGCGAACCGGAAGCTGATTGACGCAAACGAAAAGCTTGAGGTTTTCGAGGAGAAGAGCCTGAGGTGCCATTGCGATTATAAGGAAAATGGAAACGGTGCCGATCATGCTACCAAAATTACAGACATTGATGGAGAGTTCGCGTCAACTAAGGAGAAGCTAAAATCTTCAGAAGTGGAGATCAACACTCTCCAAAGGAGGCTCGAGGACGCCGCAATTTTGTCGGAAGAGCACTCTAGGCTGCTGGAACAAAACAAGGGTCTGGAAGCTGAAATCGTCAGTCTAAACGAAGAAATGGCTTCAGCTAGACGGCGTTTCGATGACAAACTATCTGAGAGCGACGCCAAGATCAGCAAGTACAGGCAAGAGCTTGCCACCGCATCTGAGAAGCTGCTGCAGGAGAAATCCACCAACAGTTCAGAGGTTGGAAAGCTGCAAGAGACTATCCGGATCACCAGTCGCGAGCAGGAGAAAGTTTCCGAAGACAAATCCCTAGTGGAGGAGCAGGTGAAGGAGCTGGAGGAGGCAAACGCCGAAGCCGAAAGGCAGATGCAGGAGCTCGTCCATGCCGCCGAAATGCTATCGGAGGACAAGTTCAGGCACGAAGCTGAGATCCTGACGATGCAGCAGAGCATCGAGGGCCTGAAGCCGAGATTCGAGAGCATCGCAAGAGAGAAATCGCTGCTGAAACTCTGGTTCGCGGACCTGGAGCGCGTCGTGGAGCGAGGAAGGGGCTTCGTCGTCACTCCCCCGGAATAACCCGGTTTCGCCAGGAAAATTCAGTAGCTAGAGCTTAGCAAACTAGCAGTGCTATCTCTTTGTTTTTTTTGGCATGAGATGTAACATCATACGAACTGTGAAACCCTACCGTCGTGGACGTCAGTGTTGCCTTTTTCCTGGATTATTTGTTGCACCGTGAGGTGATGGGTGGTGGTGGTGGTGGTGTATGAAACATTTGCACTCAATGCATTTCCTTTGGCAACAAAATTTCTCTGATGGGTGCATTTGGAGGCTAAGTTCTGAACTCCTAATTCTACATCTTTTGATATCTAGCTAAGTCAAGTATAAAGAAAACACCGCCATAAAACTAATTGGTCGTTTGACATAAAACAATGGAAATTTTACTTGGAAAATTGACATGAATTGATCGTATAAAAGACATTAACCACACTATCAATTTATACGTACCAAGGGGAATTTCAAATTCCTTTTACAAGTTCCAGTAAAAAGGATTGGATCCAGGCATATCAGAGTGACTTTCACCAACTTACTCCTACAACTGCACCGTCACACAACAGGCCTGGTGCTGTCCTGCTCGAGGCATGAACACAGTGTGGGATCTGAGCCAGACAGCGGCTCACCTTGTGTTTACATCACAAGTTTAGTTTCTCCAACTAATTTGATTCATGTTGACAGTGAGGATGGAAGCACCAAAATGTATTCCTAGCTTTTTCAGGTTGCAGTAACTCCTCGGAACAGCGACAAATATAACCATGTCGGATTCTCGCTGTAATGGTAAGTGTCTTAGTTTCCATAAGAACTACTCCCTGTACCATAATACTTGTAGTTGGGGAGAAATAGTACAAGTTCCCCCAACTACAAGTATTATGGTACAGAGGTACTCCCTCCGTCCCATAATAATATAAAAGCGTTTTCTACACTAGTGCAGTATCAAAAACGCTCTTATATTATGGGACAGAGGGAGTAGTACATAACCAGATGCAGCTGATTCATGATGAAAAATGATTTTTATATTAATGAGAAGTTGACTGCAATCATTTATGTTAATGATTAATGCACCAAGGTGCTCTAAGAATCAGATGTAGCTTGCAAGTCAACATGGAGGAGAATCTGCCTTTCATCCTAAATACTGACTGTTAAAGAAGACCACTAGGTATAAGAAGGTAAAGTCAATTCTTCGGTTCAAGGAAGACGTACATGAGGCATATAAATTGCTAACAACTGAGTACTAAGAAAACCACTAGATAAATAAATAAAATAAAGCAAAGTCAATTGCTCAGCCCAATAAAATAGACACATGATGCGGATTATTGGCAAATATTTCAAAAGCAGAGCAAAATGACTTGAGCGGACACTTAGAGATACGGAAGAAGACTTTGTACTTCATGGAAGACGTTACTGGCGTCTAGACACCTTATTACGGTTGTATGAAGCAGCTGCTTCTCTGCAAGTTATTTCAAGTATGTTTAATCTAGTTGCAAACTTGCAATGCCTGTCCATTTGGCCATCGAGAATTCTTACAATGCATGGGTGTGTTAGATTAGTGGTTAGTGGACCTCTGACATAGGTCATTTGTTGCTCACATTTTTATTTACGTCCATCATCTAATCTAAATTGATCATGTGTCTTATTTAAACCCAACTTAAAGAAATGAAGAAAAAGAAGTCATTCAGCATTCGAGCCAATAACCAAACTGCTGTAATTCCCTTTTCGAAGCATTTTTTTTGTCCATAACCACACTGTAGTTACTTGAAATTAAGGAGATATCAGCCATAAATAGAAAGGAAAAAATATATTAAAATCTCCAAAATTCCTGAATATCCCGTCAGTCATACTGGCAAATGACCAGCAGCTCTACTGCAGCTCCCGTTTTTTTTTCCTTTGCCAAAATTACTTTCAAGGCGAACCATTGGCGGCAGCAAATGCTTTTCTGATGAAGAAGAAGCGACATGAAATAATTTACACCCGGCTCGAAGCTCTGTCCGTGCCTTGAATGAAATCCCAATTCGCCGAACATTGCCGTACTATATATGACATGATCTCCCACACACTGGAAATTAAACAAGCATTACTGTCTATGATCTCCTTTTCTTTGTAACTGGATTGATTCTTCAGCTAGCTTAACGCTAGCACAACGGCTCGAAAACTGCCATCAAACAAATTATTTGGTCAGCAACAAATCTGAACACTAGCTGGTGGGATGCTCCAGAACAACACCAGGGAGGTACAATTTACAGTGTGTTTCATCATGCTACCACAGGATGGCACCTGTTAATTAAGGGGCTGTTTGGTTTGTGACTTAACACTAGAGTCAGTACTACTACTTGCTGTAAACAGGGAGCAGAAACAAAGAGCAGCAAGAGTAAACTGAACTGATAGCAAATTGCTCACACACATGTAGTCAGAAACACTAGCTAGCTGGTGTTGAGCAAGTCAAAATGACTTACTGAATCGTTCAGAGCACCGCCTCGATGCTCAGCTGCTTCTTAAACATGTAGCGTTTGGATTTATGCTTGATCATACGGAGGCCACGAATCATCCCTTGGCCTTTGCTGCAATTGTTGCCATCGTCTTTGCCGGTGCCATTGTTGCCACTATTGTAGTTGCCATTGTCTTTGTTGGCGCCATTGCTGCCGTTGCCATTGTCTTTGTTGGCGCCATTGCTGCCGTTGCCATTGCCATTGCCGTACACTACCTCCATACCAGTAAAGAGGGCAAATTGCTGGCCAGGAACCATCTCGCTGCTGTCCTTGTCGAATTTCATGTCATCAAGGAAGTCAGCAACGAGGAACCTGCCTGAGCCGAGGCTGATGATCTTGGGGTCGCACAATTCACTCGGCTGCCACTCCTCTGGCAGGTCATCATCCTCCCAGATCCGCAACTTGTCTGGCAGCGGCTCCTCCCCCCTGACAATGCCGGAGAGGTCGGCGGCGATGGGGAGGCGGCCTGAGAGGCCGAACCAGAGCCCGAGCTCCGGGACGTACTCCGCTTTGCCATGGAACGGCATGATCCAGTCGCCAGCCTTGCTCCACTCGCGAGTCGCGGTGTGGAAGCAGTAGGTGCCGGCGCCCTCTGCGCCGGAGATGGAGAAGCAGATGGTGTCGCCGCCGACAAGGGCGTGACCGTAGACCAAGGCGTGCTTGTGGTGGGTGATCCACGGGGGCAGCGGGAGGACGTCGCAGTGCCAGGACCTGCGACATGCGGCGGACGGGCGGCGCCCCCTCCACAGCAGGGCCTCGACGAACTGCGGCCGCTACTCGGCCATGTCTGGATGCAGGACCTGATCGATGATGTAGAGATCGCCCGCGTCTTCGCCGTCATGGAGGTGCATGGCCGACGGAGGGACGGAGATGGCCAGCTGCTAGTCCTTGTGCTCGTGGAGGTTGGGCATGCTGTCGATGCAGCGGCGGCGCTCGCCTGCGTCGAAGCGGAACATGTTGTTGGCGCGGTCTCCCAAGACGACCTTGTTCTCCGACGCGGTGGGGAAGAAATGAATGACGTGATTGGTCGGCAGGGAGGACGAGACTACCGGCGGCCTCATGATCACCTGGCTTTTTGGCGACTTGATCTTGGGCGCCGCCGCCTCCGCCGCCGCCAGAGCAGCCTTGAAGCTTCTTCTCCTGTTGGGCGCCCAGGCCTTGGCGGGCGTCAGTGTTGGCACCACCTTGGCATGCGCGGCGGCCTCTTCTGCCGACTGGTGAAAAAATTCCATCTCGGAGAGGTCCAGGCGCCGAAGCGAATAGACGCGTCTGAGCTGGTCATACATCCCCAGATTTACGAACCGCCTGGCGCCGCCGCTCATCTCCGACGATCTACTCACTATGACCCTTCTCTCCTGGGTGGGTCAAAATTGGATCAAAATCGAAGCAAATTGACGCAGATCTACCGGCGGCGAACCTGGATCAGAACGGCTGCGGGAGGGACGGAATAGTGGGATGGGGGAAGGGGGCCTGCCGCGCCGATCGCCGGTGGCCGATCGCCGGAGAAGAGATGGAGGCGAGGGTTTCGGAGGGTTTTGGGTGTTTTTCAGAACTGCCCTTTTTGTCATCCATATTAAAACTGAGGTATAAATGATGCAGTGTAATTTTGTGATTTTTTTTTATATTTATGTATTGTTGTGAATGATGCTATTGTTTTTTTTAACGTACGGACGCAAGCGTTCATATACACGCACATACACTCACCCTTATGAACGCACACACGCACAC
>CBMN010077191.1:0-13043 GCA_000582825.1 Hordeum pubiflorum | reverse complement strand
CTTGTTGAGCTGTGCCCTCAGCAGAACCCATTATTGTNGTCCTGTGCTACCTCTGTGTGTGTGTGTGGGTTGAACTTATGTTGGATATTGTGCTATGGCGGTTTGCTTTATTTATAAAGCGGGGCGAAAGCCTTTTTCGATAAACGTCTTATACTACTTTACAGAAGTAATACTAAATTATCGACACTTATTTTGAGACGAAGGGATTGTATAATATGTAGTACCAATGTCTGATACTTCTAGTTTACCTTATGGGTGGGGTAGCAACTTGGTTCTAGAGTTTAGTTTAATGTTTCAGAGGCACGTCTCCTGCACTATGCTATCTCTGCTAATGCGGCCAGTGAGTTTGGGTGTTTGAAAAAACTGCTATGGTCTTCATAGTGAAATCAGGGGGAAACCCCTTTCGCTCTTTTTTTACACACAAAAAAGGGTTATATTTAGAGAAAACAAACTATTAAAATAACCTTGTGTACCAGAAACAATAAATTGCATAACTGTCATTACCATATGTTGCTTCTTTGAAGAAGCACTTAGATTATATATACACACAAGCCAAATGGGTAGTTGGACAGCATACGCATCAACCACACGCGAGTAGGCATACTCCGCCATAATCTATCCCTGTCCCGTAATATATCACTACCAGTGGTTTTATTAGGACAAAAAAGGACAGTGTTTCATCAAGCTAGTTGACGGCCGGTATCTGAATCTCCATCCGAAAAGATCGCTACTGCTTATCCTTGCATGTCATGTCAAGCTAGGTCATCTATCAAGCTAGTTAGAAAGCAAGAACGCATATTAGAAGTTCACCCAGCAAGGGCTTTGTACTTTTGTTGTCTTATTACTGGCCAACTAAATTGTACTTCCTCCGTTTCTAAATAAGATTGCACTACTGACTACATACGGATGTATATAGACATATTTTAGAGTATAGATTTACTTATTTTACTCCGTATGTAGTCCGTAGTGAAATCTCTAAAAAAGACTTATATTTAGGAACGGTGGAAGTACTAGCAAGTAACAACCAAGAGTGATATATACATCACACATGATTTATTTCTATATACATCACACATGATTTATTTCGTTCTCAACATACTTAGGCTGCTTGGATTGATAGTAATTTTGGTCTTCTCTCCGGTATTTAGCTGAACTAAATACCGGGAATCCCTGCTTGGACCGGGAGTAATTTTGGTCTTCTCTCGGGTATTTAGCTCGAGCTCGAACTAAATACCGGGAATCCCTGCTTGCGTTGGTAGTGCACGGTGTAATCTTAAGAGGGAAATGGATTGAAAGGGAAACACCACCAGCTTGATTTTCGTTATGACCTCCTGTGACCTAGACAGCCCCCCATGATTTTGAGATGCTAGCCTTTGATTTGTTGCTGTCAAAGCCTGGTTAATTAGCACCAACGGTCTGCATCTTCTACCTGCACCTCCTCCCACTTGCAGGAATAGGAGAAGATGGTACACAAGTTGCACAAAAGATCAGTTCCGTCCAGACTCCAGAGAGAAATACTAGCTACAGAGAAATGATCATGGCAACAATGCCTTGGGAAGAAGAGAGAAATAGCAAGTTGGTAGACATGAACTCTATAAATCCAGCTAGGTTTATAAGCGTCGATCCTGCGTTTGAGCACTTATATGCGCTTCGTAAAATTCGAACACGAATGTCAGGGTATATATGCCAAGTTAGGAGTTTATTCAGCTTGTGTCATATACACATAAGCCAAGTAAAAAAGAAGATAACCTGCCCTATATCAATCAAAAACACATCTAGTCTACAACCTTTGGTACGAGTGAGTTAACACCAAACTCTTTTTTCAAAAACTATTCTTTCTCAGCACACCACATAGTGCTAAACATCTTTTGGTTTAATGCTGTGAGATATGCACATTGTTGGTGTGTGACTGGCAAAATCTGGTGCTTTTCTCTCCCCCTTTGTTCACCTTTACTCGAGCAAGGGAAAGATGAGTGCGTGTCTGCTTTGGGGATTCCTGCACCATCCGGGGGCCTCGTTAGCGCGACGATCGATCATGAGAGCCTGCCTTTGCCCCCCTCGAAGGAGGCCTGTCGCTCTCTCCTTTTTTTGTCTTTCCATTTGAAGATCGCCATCCACAGTATGTTTTTCTTGGGAGGCAGTACCGGTCAAGGCCATCCAGTGATGGAGCACCGGGGCGGTTGCAAAGCAGTTCGCTGCTGAATCATCCGAGGCGATAAAATATGCTCGGTTTTAACTCGTCCTAAAGCAGACTCTCCGATCCGCTGATCCATGGCCATTTCCAACCGCATTTTAAAGTAGATGTTATTACGTTTTTAAGGCGATATTGGCCGGCCGTGCACCGGCGGTGTGCTAGGATTGGTCGCTCTACAGTGGTAGCAGATCAGATGATCCAAGACGGGTGTCACACACAACCGGGTCAGGAGAAAGATGCGTAGCATCATGTAGCAGCAGCAGCAACAGCGGAAATGTGTGATGGCATCAGAGGAGCAGCCACAGGCCGGCGACACATGGGGGCTGGACGGTACGCCATACTGTGCGGCGGCATCATCCCGACATGCGCCACTGGAGGCAGACACGTTACGGTCGTGGGAGCAGGGCGTCTCACGACATACATACATATGACCTGCTGTAGTCACACGCTTAATGATCAGCTTCACTGGTGGTGCGACTACGATCCGAATGCGACTTGGGCGGCGGGCGGCAGCTGATCGGTTCATCTGCCCCCAGCAGCGAACGGCGGAACGATGTAAACTATGCCGCGACGAATTGAAGGTTTACCTACCAGCCGCGGCTTACGCAGCGATTCGTCTAGCCGCGTCGACCCTGCATCATTCGATCCTTGATGCCTTCTAGCCAGTGAGATCCATCGGTCACTTTCGTTCTTCTCAAATGCAGTGGGAAAATGCGATGCATAAAAACAATGTTTCAGCACCTGTAACGGTGGAAATGTCAAAGAGAGAAAAATGAAACCTTAGTCGTCACTACTTGTGAAAGAAGAAAACAGTACTGCCACCAACCTCAAATTGATGATAGAACAAACAGTTTGCAGTAATAACATATTCACGAGTATTTAGAAAAGTTGACGTCAGATTCTGGAGGCTCAAACCAGAGGAGAACGCAAGTGCGCAATGCACTGGGACAAAACCATGAACTACAATGCCAATAACGGTCATAAAGTTGATGCAAATGAATGGATCTTCATGTATTTATGTATATAGATGAATAATTGCAAGTAAATTCATTCGAGTGAAACAAAACATTCCAAATGTAGTACGGACTATGGAGCGGAGTTTAAATACGAGAGGGATTTAGTTTATGCACGAAGGACATAGGTGGAGAAAACTCAAAACCGTGTCTTAAATCTGATACGAAGAGCCGCTTATAACAAGGCAGGAAGGGAATACTCTACTCTTTTATATACAAAACAAAAGCCAATTTTCTGGTCTTACCCTTTTGGCACATCACTGATGGTGCGCTAGCATATCACGCAGCAGCCACCATAAATTGGCAAACCAGATTGATGGTAACTCTCCACCAGTTGGTAATGGATGGTATTCCTCCTCAAATTACATTATGGTGAGCTGACATTGCGGTCGCAAAAAAGTACGCAGCGGTGGTTCTCCTGTCCCTAGCCAACTTTTAACGCTCGACGGAACAGGGGTCATGAAACCAACTACAGGGCAGAGTACGAGAAGAAGCGGATGGATCATATGCAAATACAAGATACGCTAGAAAACCCCAAAATTTTAGCTGTCTGAAATGAAAGAACAAAACTAGCACGAAACAGAACTGTTGGTACTATGCACACCTGAGCTGTAACACCAGCAACAATGTTTAGCATAGTTCCAAATAGCTCCAGATTTAATAAAAGAATAAATCATCACACTGAAAACACTGACAAACTTTCATGAAAACCTTGCACCTTACTAGAGGCCTGACATGTTTATTTGTAACTAATTCTGTAGCTACATACAGGAAAACACCAGACACAGGAATCACTTCGAGATGAGATTGGCATAGACCGCCAGAATAAAGCTGGTCAAGCCAACAGTGAAATAAAAAGCTCTTTGAAGTAACAAGGCATCACTGAACTTAACTCTTACACAGAAATAAAGCAAGTATGTCAATCTACAATTGCAATAGAACTGGTCATGCCAATATGACCAACATCTACATAGAGTGGAGAAAACTTGCATATGTCAATAATTGAAACTTTGACCATGCAACATATCTGAAGGATCAAAAGGAGGCTGCCATAGCAGCCATTAGAGATGCAAAACATGACAACAACAAATTGGCATCACGAATGAGACTACAGCAGGTAGGTGAGAACTTTAGATGTCAGCACCAGGAAAATAATCAGCGCACTCATGGAAGAGATGATTTAATCCGAAATCTTCTGTCAGAAAACAATGACATGGAGCGACCCTCTCACAAGGGCCTCAAGATGTGGATGGTTGAATTGCTGATCTCGGATACTAGTTCAAAAATTGAGATAAAATTGCTTTACAGTATGTAGTTAGTCAGAAAAAAAGAAGTCTTTGGACTTGTCTTTCTAAAGGTTTGAAAACTCCTGAGCCAGTTTTTAACTGAAATAATTTTCAGTTTCAGATGTTATCACCATTAAGGTAGCCGAATTACATTATAGTTATAACATGAAAGTTGTAGATAGCTAAGCTGGTATCTTTTGTGCAGTTCAGATAAAACATACTAACAATTAAGGAGAAAATAGCATGGAAATAGAGAATTAAACCGTGTTTTGATGTAAGGAGCACAGTTGGGTTTACAAATTTTGTCGAGCGTCGAGTATAGAGATAGTAGAATATGCTTGTGTGATGATCTTCAAATAGTTTCTTAAGTGAGGTTTGCTCCACAGGTCTGAGGGGTTCCAATGCGATGAATATTTCTTCAGTTGCTCGTAAGGGTTAAGACAAGTCCATGATGGGATAATAACCTTTGTCTGGCTATTTTTGCGTAACGTTTATTTTTTAGTACTTGCTCTTTATGTTCATGATATTTGCCATGGTCATAATGATACGTTAATGTAGAAGTTTGTGTACTGCAAACACACTACTTGCATAGTGACAAAGATATGAAGACCTACTTTGCTTGGCACCTTGAAACTTTCAATGCTCAACAAGTAGAAGTCAATGGATGTCTACTCAAGCGATACCAGTGTACGAAATGCAATGAGATGCAATGAGCATGTGGCCATGTGGGCACATATGATCATCATTATTTGTGTTGGTTATAAGATGCTATTTACAAACGTTCGGTGTTGTGGTTTATGCATACTTGCTAAGTTTTTGTACTCACCTTTTGTTATTTCTATGTGTTTAGGTAACTCCTGAGAACAACATACTGAAGATAAAGGAAGTAGCACCCCGTCGGTTCATGTTAAAAATATCTCACACATATCATTTTGCTTGCAACTTTGCAATTGACGATTAGTTACAAGCTCTACCTTATCATGCTTGCTACATTGTTCGGTCGTAGAAGTTAAATATTAAGGATTTTATCACTTAACTAATAAATCGCTAGGAAGATTAAACTCTGTTGTGATGCCTTTAGTGAGCCTACGGTAGCTCGTTATTGTTATAGTTCCTTGGATTTATAGTTCAGTGTGTGGCTCTATTATATGCAAACGATATTATATCATTATTTTGTGCTTATGTTTTCTAAATGGTAGAAAGATGGAGTATGAAAGTAGACTGGCAAAATTTATAGTTTTTTCAAGGCTTCACACTACTTAAGAGTATGTGGTAGCATTGCTAAGTATGGTTGATAACTACGGTACAAGGTAACAAAAGGAAAATGAAAGGAGAATGCGACAAAAATAAGGTCAGAACGTTGGGTAAACATAACAGCTGATACCACTTTGATACACACCAGCATTAGCTTACAAGGAGGATCTACAGTATAGCATAATATAGAATGAAAAATAAACATGCAGTGATGGACAAAGTTATGGTAGATTTTTCCAAGTGCAAAGTTGCTAGCATTGCAATGACAATGCATTTTCCAATGAATTTTACAAGTGTTGTTTTCGCGAAGCAAGTTGACATTAATGGCCAGCTTGCCAAGGACTACAGAATTTAAATGTTGAGGATACAGATACAACAAGATGAAAATAAAAATAACTATATCTCATATTCTGCAAAACTGAGCAGGTATCCAACATACCCAGTGCTTAGTCAGTGTGGTTTCGGGACATGCCCATCAACAGCAAAATTTCTGGTAGCTGCTGGCAGTGCTAATCTTATGCCATCAAGTTCAGGGCTTGCAATTACTTGGCAACCAAGGCGAGATCTAAAACAATGAGACACCAGGTTAGTTTAACTGGAGTAATACATTTTGTACAATTCACAACGAAAATAAGCATACGTCTCTGTAAGCCCAAAAGCAAGGTCCAGCATATCGTTTTCCTCATCTTCAGGATCTTCCAATTTGTTATAGTACTCTACGTCCTGAATAGAACTTTCTCATCAAACTGCACTTTGAACTGTCTCAACACACTGAAACATAGAAAGGATGCATGTAGAACTTCATACCGTTACAATCACATGACAGGTAGAACAGGCAAGAGAGCCCTCACATGCGCCTGGTGATCATGACAGAACAAGCAATTCAGATATATATGACAAAAAAGGTCAGGGAAGTATGTCTTTAGTCAACATACAATAGAATTTAAACGAAAATTCTAACAGGATGCAGAATCAAAGGAGACGTACAATGACAGAAAGGTATCATGATATATCTATACCTAATTCTGAACTTACATATCAACGTAAGCTCCTTTAGCTAATAAAAATACAGGTGATATTAAGTCCAACAGTCCAAGGAAGCACATGAAGCCAATTACAGGGGTGGAATTACTGCAGGGTGTTCAAGATTCAAATCAAAATTAGAAGGGAAAAAACACTGTAGAGGACCTTCAAGTTCTATGTCATTCTCATGAGCAGCTTCCAGCATTGACATCCCAATAGGAACATTAATAACCGTTTCATCGCCATCCTTATCAACAAATGTCACAGATATCCTGCAAATTTAAATTCCAGTCATTGGTACTGATTGCCAAGGGTAGGACAAAATGATATAAATTTAGGAACCAGACCCATCAGATATTAAGCAACAAATCAGCTATGAGAAAAGGGCATGGAATCCTAACTTCAAGATTAAGTTCCTAATTAATCAATGGAACATTTAACATATTCTACATGCAAAATCAGAAAAATGACAGAAGAAAAGGCTTTAAAATATAAAAAAACTACAGAAGAAAGGACACACTCCCAGGTGTGTTTGAGAAAATAAGAACTTAAATAAGCTGTATAAGTGAAGCAGATAGACCTCATAAAGACCCTATGCATCAAAATAGAGGCAGAACTGGTAAAATTTACACAAGTTTTCGCATATCTGGATATCGCTGTTTTATTGCTAAATTAATTGCATGCCCTAAATGCTGCATAGGTTCCATATACCGTATGAAATAGACACGTGCATGAGGCCTGGTTGCATTAAAAATTAACCAAATATTACTCACATAGCATTTCTCCCAAAACTATGGCCAGTTGGCCACAACAGGAGGGCATCCCAGGAGGAAGGAGCGCTTGCCCTAGGGATGGAGCTATTCCTAACTAAGGGATAAGGGTCCCAGATATCTGTAAGTTGGGATTTTGAATTCTTAAGAGTACCAAGGTAGTCACCTCCCATCCTTAGGTTTGTAAGCCAGCTATATATAATGCATAGCCCTATTCTTACAAACCAAGCAAGATATTCTCCCAGTTACCTCTCATGATTGCCTAATTAACGGATAAGGATCTCAGTTATCTTTGGGTTTGGATTTCCCAGCTATCTTTAATTTTGGATCAAACCTCTTAAGGGTTCCCAAGGTTGTACTTTCCATACTTGGGTTTGTAAGCGGGCTATATAATCCTAGCCCATTTCTTACCAATCAACAAGAACTTATCCCAATTACCTCTCCCATGACGGTAAGCAGTGCCTATGTAGCATACTAGTCCCTTCAAGGGTGGTGTTGTAAGCAGGCTACATAACGTAGCATACTAGTCCCTTCAAGGGTGGTGTTGTAAGCAGTGCCTATGTAGCATACTAGTCCCTTCAAGGGTGGTGTTGTAAGCAGTGCCTATGTAGCATACTAGTCCCTTCAAGGGTGGTGTTGTAAGCAGGCTACATAACGTCTGGACCTTTTCTTATCAATCTGACAGTAGCAAGTGATCTTATGCCACAAAATGCAGGGCCACATCCACCAGCATTCCACGACTATAATCTTCGCTCTAATCCTTTCACTGAGCACCCCACCTTCACTGAGCACCCCACCCCCCACCCCTCCCCGTTCCCATGTGGCACGTAGAGCAGCTAGTGTTGTGTAGCGAGGATCAGTTACACCCACATTGTACAAGCTATGGAATGCAGGAATGGACACACTGCAGCTTGGATGAATGCTGCTTTCAACGTGGAAGACAACAGTAACAGCCAGAGAGGGGCCCAACAACCATATTAAGTCAGGTGGATGGCTTCTAGGTGGACAAATGTTATGCCATTTAAGTAATTCCAGGAATTTCCAAAATTATTTTTGGAACAGGAATTGAACTCAAAGGCCTCTTTACTATTCATAATAATTCATAAGTGGATGTACCAATTCCTTTTTTTGCTCTATCTTGTAGTCAGCCTGTGTGCCGGACATGTTGTTGGCTGTTGGGTCATGTACAATGTGTTTTGATTTGTTTTGATTATTACTTCTGTAGCAATACCGGCACATTTAGCTAGTTTTAAATGATCTAATTTATTTTATTATTATTACTTCCCTAGCAATACGGGGCATTTCACTAGTTTTATTTGCTCTCTAATCAGCTGTCTCGTAGAGACTATGACTACCCATGTGCAAAAGGGGCATAAGTGAAGAAACATTTTTGTAACATCTGGATGTTCTATTTCAGAAAATATACAAATGTCATGACCCAAAGGGATAATGGCATGAGTCCACATCAACCTGACACCAAGTGAAATGACTACAGAAGTCTGTTGCCAAACTATTTGCCAATAGTTCCAACCATCAAATGGTTTAGCAGCAAGGGCAAACATCACTATGAAGGCTCAATTTACCAACCTAATGTGCTCTCTCCAATCCTTTCCAATCAATAATTACCATGCTTAGCTTAAATTGGTAATATTTTCAAATTAGACTTCTTATGTCCATCTATTTTGGCGGGCGTCCTTATATTCATGTAATTCTAGTCCATCCTAGTGCTCCAACAGTTACAGTCTAACTGTATCATTGTTGAACTGCCTGTATTTAGTTAGTCGTCAAAATTGGTAAATAAGGTTTATTGTGTTAGTCTCACAGAGCCAATGAGTCATTAGAAGCTTTTATAAACAACTAAGAAATTCATCCAAGGACCATAGGGTTGCTTCCGTGAGCTTTGGTTTTACTGATCCTTAACGACGCAGAGATAGATCAGTAAATATTAATGTTAGTGTGACACAATAGTCTGTACTGCTAATTTGAAAACATTTTAGTATTTATGCTAGGCCCAACAGTAAGGCAGCAACAGCTGACTTGGCAGGCATCAACAGTAAAAAGACTTACTTAGCTTTTGGCTCTTCGCTCCTGTCACTGACTTTAGCTTCCGTGGCAGAACATAGAGAATGGTTACCCTGAAAAGAGCTCCATTTGTTATTCCATCTTTGAACTAAGTTATTCCAGTTTCTTTACATCATATTTTTCATTTTTAATAAATTAAAAAAAGTTCGGCACAGACACGAGATCTGTAAATCTGCACATCGTATGTAAACTATATAATGTCAACATTTTTAATGATTAACAAGTTCTGCAGGTTAACGCTACAGTTAGGATTGCTTGATGAAATTCCCCGCAAACAAAAGAAATGCTTGAAGGCCTAGCAAATCGACAACTCTAGCAACCAGGGAAACTCTTTTGTATAAGTTGGCAGTAGATGTAGACAAGTTAACAATGCATTTGAGAGAGAGAGAGAGCTGACCACATAGTTCATACAAGCTCTAATGGGTTCTTCCTGGTTCCTTGAATTTACTGACTTTTGACCTGATAAATGTCAGAATAATTCAGTGGACATAGAGAAATGGAAGATGATCACAACAAACCGACAAGCATGCCAGTCTAAAGAATGTATTCTCTTAAAATCTACTTAAAGCACTAGTAAAAAATATCAGAGGGATGAAGGGTATTTAACTCATCAAGGGATGACTTAGCCAGAAGAAATTCCAGAAAAAAAAAAATCCTTATGAACTTAGATACCAGAGTGTCTAGTTCAAACAACCGCAACCTTACTATTGTATGATGCACCGGAGTTATCAGAGATTAGACTCACATACCAAGAATAACTAAACATACATTTCTTCCAAAATGTGGATCTAAACATGAAAGGGGAACAGCTTGAATAATGAATAGTATGGATCACCTTAAAAAACACATAAATAAACATTACATGTTATTGTAACGTTTAAGCTATGGAAAACCGAGCATAACTAGTGCCTCCTTGCCAACTACCAGATGTAGGATTAACCCTGCGTGACCAAATAGCAGGAAATCAGCGTGACCACAGCCAACAGGTATATCCCCTCGATGCTGCTGCTGCTACCACTTCATCAAAGTAGCTCACATTTGCTCCCAGATGTCGATCAACTAATCATCAGCCTGTCCACATCCACAAACTCGAAACTAGGCACGTAATTGCATCCGAATGGCCTGGAATGAACACCCGGGGCCGTAGCACGCTGGGCTGAGGACAAATTTGACAGGGCACCCCAGGTGAAGGTCACCAGGAACACCCACGGAGCACTTCCGAGCAACTCGGGAATCAGAATCACGCGCTCGCGGCCCTCTAATCCTTCTAACCGAGACATCCTCCAAATAAAACAGCGCCGCAGCAGAGGCAAATGAAATCGCGAAGCCGAGGGGCGGCGGTGGGGAGGGGAGGGGAGCTCACCTAGCCTCGCCCGGCTCAGGGCGTGGACGCCGAGGCGGGAGATCCTCGACAACATCTTCACTGCAGGCGGCGGCAGCAGATTCGGGGCGCGGGTTTGGGAGGATCAGCGGAGGAGGAAGAGGAGGAGGAGTTCGGCTTCGCTTGACAAGGAAGTAGGGAGC
This sequence comes from Hordeum pubiflorum, assembly GCA_000582825.1. Lineage (NCBI taxonomy): Eukaryota > Viridiplantae > Streptophyta > Magnoliopsida > Poales > Poaceae > Hordeum > Hordeum pubiflorum. The sequence goes on along the minus strand of CBMN010077191.1, from coordinate 1,897 downwards.
GCGGGCCGAGTAGCTGGGCCGGGAGGCGTAGCCCAACTGAACAGTTTTATGCGCTGAGTGAGACAGATGGTCGCGGATATCTTGTGGTTGGGCCATTTCTCCGGCTTATCGGCCCAAACTTTCGATAAAGCCACCCTGGAATCTGATCCTCAAAGATCGGCGATCTGATTTCAGGAAAAATAATGTCAAAAAGCACACAGAAAAAAAATGAAAAATGGAGACGCGGGGAATCGAACCCCGTGCCTCTCGCATGCGAAGCGAGCGCTCTACCATATGAGCTACGTCCCCAAGATGACGAATGCGAGATCTAAAACGTAATATCCATTTCTTTCGGTAAGTGGCTCATCTGAAAGGAGCAACAACTTATCACTTGTGCAGAAAAAGAGCATGTGGTAAAACAAAAATGTAGGCAAGGGGGCAGATAAAAAAATTACTGGCCGTTACTCGACTATGAATGACCGTGCATCTCGACCAAAGCCATCTCTATTTAGTTCGCAGAGTAGTTGTCTTCATACCCCCCACAAAGGCTTCCTGCATGGAGCATTTCCCTTTATCTCGCGCGGATGGGAGAAATGTCCAGCTAGTAGCTGCTCCTCAAGCTTCCAGACAATTCCACTAGGCCATGGCCGTACGTGCCAGCGTCGCGTGATCAATTGTTACATCGATCGAGCTTTGGTCCTAAAGCGAAATCGCCCCATCAGCATCAAGCAGAGCAGCACTGGTCCATTTCCATGTCCGACTAATTAAATCGCCGGACAGATCGCCCGATTCCCTCACATGCAGGGCAGCAGTGAAGACGAGGCTGCCGGGCCCCGGAGGCGGTCACGTCATGACCCTCTGTGGCAGGAGACAGGTTCGAGAAACGCCGATAGGAAGCGTGGCCGTGGCCGTGGCGGACGGTTGAGCCATCCGCGCAGCACAAGAACGCCGTGCACTGGTCCAGGGGACAGCAGATCAGCCAACCCCCGGCGCACCAACATTTGTTGCGCACGGAAACAGTAAAGACATGTACAATATTTCTATCTTATAAATGTCATTTAGGATAAATAATAAGGTGAAGAAGAGAAATCAGAAGAAAAGTCTTGTCTTCTTTTATTTAAGAAAAGACAAGAGATGATCTCTTAACACACTATATCTCATCACGTTTTTAGGAATAACCAGTTATTAAAGATAAGGCTAAGAGATGACTCATTACGGACATGTTTTTTATCAACTCTAAATTATATGTAAGATTTAAGATAAAATTATCTTATCAATCATTGTACATGTCCTAACGCACCGTTGCCATGCCACGAGAGGATGCAGCAGATCATGGCGGACCGCGCGCAGATCCACCGTCGCCTTCCTTCAGAAACTTCCACCCACGTATGCAACGAAAGATAAATATCACAACCTTGACGAAGAGTCGTGCCATGGCGTCAACATCGATCACCACGCTAATTGACGGCCTGTCAAAGATCAACGGCCCCATCCATTTGATCCTGCAAAGGAGGACGGTGACATTGGGAAATTCAGACAAGTCTCCCGGGGATCTGACTGACACCAGGAATCCGACGAAGCAAATTATTGGTGCCGTTTCTCTGAACCAGCCCTAAGCAAGAAGAAGATGATACCTGACAATAATCACTAATCAAAGTGTCTCACTAGAGGTTCACTTTGGTTTTACAAAGACAACGCTGCTAAACTAGGCCTTAGCTATGCATCAGACTTGTCAGAGCAACTCCAACGCCGGCGACCGTTCCGTCGTTTGCGTCGGCACAGAAAAGTCGGCCCAACGCGCCGACCCAAACGGACGCGGGTCCGCTTTTTGTCCGCCTGCCGATCCATTCCAGGCTCATTTTTGAGCCGGATTTGCGTCGGCGCGGACACGAGACGGACGCGCGCGCGCCCGCCTACT
>CBMN010077190.1:495-20884 GCA_000582825.1 Hordeum pubiflorum | reverse complement strand
TGGACGCACGGTTTAGGAGATAAAACGTTTTGAAAATACGAATCTACGAAAAAAGTGAAAACTCCCAGGTTGCGACAAGTGGCGCACGCATGTTGCGACAAGTGGCACACAAGTGGCGCACGGCGTGCGCCACTTGTCGCAACCTGGGGAGGTGGGAGTAATCGTTGGAAAGTGTACTCGCTAACTAGTGATTTCGGACAAAGTCATGCTCGGGAATTTAGCTGTCTTTCACGAAGTTTACGTTGTGTTCGGGTTAAATATCCAGTGGGCTTTAGGACCATCCAACAATTTAAGGAAAAAAATAAGTGTCCATGTAGGTGTCATGACAAGGAAAGTGGTGTAAGTTTAGTACTCCCTCCTTTTCGGTTTATAAGGCTCAAATCTGAAATCTCATCAACCAAGTTGGATTGTGAGTGGATGTCACTAGTTTTAACTAGCCAATGCAAAATATCTCACATATACGATTTCCGAAGCAATAAATGTAGCACCCTCCCTCTCATTGGACTTGCATGGTGCATGTAGAAAAGATGCATGCATAGCCACTAATTTCCTTTCTCTTATCTCTATGAATTAAATATGGCGTGAACTCAAAGCACTTTGATTGAATTAGACTCAAAATGAGCCTAATATAATGGAAATCTGAAATTTTTAAGATGAGCCCTATAAATCGGAAAGGAGGGAGTACCACCCAGTATTTCCAGAAAGAGTTGCACCTCTTTATAAGGTTTATTCTTCCACATGATATTGGAGTTTGAGAAAAGAAGTGGTTCCCGCACGCTCCTTCTTCACCGACTCACGACTTCCTCGCGACGTCAGTATTTCGTGTATGAGCCAACCTCAAACCTATGTGACTCTTGCGCTTGTGCTTGCGCTTAATTTTTGTCGGTCAGAAGCAAAGAGTCCTTAACAGACGAGCCACGATTTGGGACGCCAGATCATGGGTTGTTGCCAACTTAGTCGTGGTGCACCGTCCACTGTCGTTCCTTTTGTTGTTGTTGCCATCGGTGATCTCGAGATCCATGCACGTTTGATGGGAGCATAGAGCTCCGAAACCCCGCCTCTCGAGATTTGTACTGGAGAGGGGCGATTAGATTTTTTTTGGGGGGGAGGGGGCTCCTACGCGACTGCTCGCCATCGTCTGTCTACTTCGTCTATGTCCGCATCGCCTTCGTCATCACCATGTCAACCGACACTGAGCGACTCGCTGACAAGAAGGCCGCCGAGTAGAATGTTGATGCCGCCACCGCGGCTTCGTCGTTGCCTATTGGAGGGTGTAACACGCTTATCCTGCTCCTGTTTATTTTCATGTGTGCAGTATTAGCAATTTTCGTAGATATTTCTATTATCTGCTAGCATGTGATTATATGATCAAGTATCAGTATGTACTTAGTATTGTTTAGTCATGCTCATGGTTTATTCTTGGATTAATTTAATTGAAAACTTGCTTATATACTCAACAGCTCGGATGTCCTTATCGAAGGCCTTTGTATTGAATTGGTTTCAATTCCAACTCAGGAAAGAAATTGTAACGGACATGAATACAAATTCACGTGTTTGGATGCTCATGGAATTGGGTTATGGAATCTCAGTGGGTTTTCAATAGCAAATCATCTTTGGATGACAAACGATGGAATTGCATGGTGTTTTGTGAATTATTCATAAAATCAAAACTACAATGTGTGAGTATAATTGAATAATTATAGAGAAATAAATTAACATGTATTATAGAAATGCATGATGACACCAAATAATATACACACAACAATAGCAGCAATAATAAATCGCTTACAACAACAATAATTATTACAACAAAGTGGATTACTACAACAATACATAGTTCAAATATGTAGCTAAGATACATAGTTCATGTCGTGCTCTGGCATGTGTGGTTCAAACAATCCATGGTTAGTAAAAAAATGGAAAATGAATAGTAGGGGAAGAGGGGGGAGGATGAACTTAGAAGGGAACTGGCTGGGCAAGGAAAAGAAGAGAAAGAAGGGGATCCAAGGAAGGGGGATAAGTTGGAAGCGGGAGGGGAGAAGAAGATGGCAGAGGAGAAGAGAAAGAAAGGGTGGGATGGAGGGGCGTTGTCAGCCAGCATGATGGTCGGGATAGGGGACGCTCAGGGCAGTGAGATGGGTGGGAGGAGGGGCCGCGTCGGGCAACGAGATGGGTGGGAGGGGCTGCATCGGCGAGCGACATAGGTCGTCGGGGCTTGAAGATTTGTCTCTGCCTGAGAGAGCACGAGGAGGAGGGCCAAGGGGTGGGGAACGCTACCTGCGCCGTCGGGGCTTGAAGATCTGTCGCCGCCGAAGAGAAGATGAGGAGGAGGAGGGGCAGAAAGTGGGGGAACCCTACCTACACGCCGCCTCCTCGTGAAGCTTCTCGCATGGGGAGGGATTGTCGCCATGTCTCGCTCGAGCTATGTCCAACCAGTAAGTTTTGCGGGAGGAGGACAATTCGACCCAAATCGGAGGCACATACCTCTGTGTCGCTGGAGGGCTGCGCGTGTGGAATTAATTTCCGCTCTGTATCAGGTACGTTTCCGCCGCTTGTTACCGTAAACACCCGAACACCTGAATTGATAGATAGTCAATACCAAATCCAATACAAAGGGTCTAATTCAGAGATCTGAATGCAGGGTTGGAATATTACTAGAGGGTGACCCGCGCTTCGCCGCGCATCGCGAGTTGAGTCTTTTTCTTTACTTGTGCTATAACACTTAGGGGTGATCATTTTTACACCAAAAATTCAAACATCAAACTGGTCTTAATTGAGTTGATCAAAATTCCTGGTTAATGGTGTTTGATCTGGTGTTTCCATCATAGTTGTTTTGTGTTTAGGTTTATCTTTTATTTTCATCCTACATAAACTAAACAGACCATATATACTGAAATGAACCTCTTTTGGTTTAACTTCCCTACTTTATTGGCACGTGTAAGCATGGGCCAAGGCCCATGTATGATGCACACCCGCATAAAAGGACTTCAATATCTCAACCTAGTCGCCTCCCAACAATGACGTTAGATCTTCTTCCACAAAGCCTAGCTATACCGGTTGTGTGAGAGGTACTCATGTTAGCTTAGGTCTCCAGAGCCTAAACTATTCGTTCTTTGCCCATGCTCACCATGTGCGATAGCACGACGTCGGTAGTCTACCACGAATTCACCGCCAGAGGAGCCTAACGGGGAAGACAAAGAAAACGCGACCCGACCCGTCAGTCAGAATCAACAAGCTGCCGGCACCCCCCTCACAAAACACACGAAGAAGAAAAACCCACACACACCGACTCCCCTGGCAGTGAGAAAACCAGTTTGCCCCATTCCCCAACATCGAAATAACCCAGACGGGCCGACACGTAAGGTTGCTCATATCTCATACTTTAGGTGTCAAAGTGACCCTATAACGCATACTGGGTCATGATCAATTAAAATTCACTCGATCATTCACTTGTTATGCACGTCAGATTTTTTACGCTCGTACCTTTGCTACATGTTGGCTTTGAAAAGCGAAAAACAGTTAGCCTTTTTTTAGTGTGGAAATAGTTGGTGAAATATAAATATTCACGAAATTAAAAATATTAGGGAATTTGGAAAATGTTTTTGAACTTAAAAAATGTTTGGAGAAAAGTCTTGAATTTATTTACAATAATAAAATTCTAAGACAAAAAAGAAAATGAAAGCAAAGAATAAAAAAAACAAAATGAAAAAATAACCCAGAATCAAAAACATGCGAACCAGTAGATAACAAAACATGAAAAGAGGAAATAAAAACAAAAGGTGGGCAAGGTTAATTTTTCTACAGACGCATGCACTCATATATATACGCATACACTCATCCCTATGAACATACACCCAGACCCTACCCGTATAAGCACCTTCGGGAGAGTGAGCCGACATATCATTTGAGATTGACGAAGTGACCACGGGCGTCTCGTATCGATGGAAACGCCTCCTCCCACTAAACGCGCGTCGCCAGAAATCCTAAAATAAATTCAGGAATAATGTGAGCACGAGGAGTTGAACCCTCATGGGTTGGAGATACCACTGTCCTCCTAACCATCCAACCACTGGTTGGTTCGCGGGAAAGGCTAACTTCAAAATGTTACCATCCAACCACACGTTGGTTTGCTGCAAATTTAAAAATATTCACCTTGTGTTTTTTCGTAACATATTCAAGAAATTAATAGTGTTCATGAATTTTTTAAAGGTACAATAAACCATACAAGAGGAAAAGGTAAAAAGGAGGACATGCATTCTAGTATGGAGAAAGAAACAGATCCAAAGATAAAAAATAGAACAAATAAATGGAAAAGTAAAAATAAAATAAAAAGGAAAGCCAGAAAATAGAAAATTAAATGAAAGAAAACGTCGAAAAAAGTGAGAAGCGAAAAAACAAAAAATATCACCTCATGACCACAATGTACAAACAGTGTGAACGCGTCTACACCGGCCGGCCCAATTCACGCGTTGTATTATTGGTATGACAACTGTGGTTTGGAGGGATGATCAAGGTTTATACTTGGGTGCTTCAAAATACTTGGGTGCTTCAACTCTTGTCCTTCTGGGAGTCACGGATCCTGCTACCCTCGAGGCTATTGCATGTCGTGAAGGCATTGATTTAGCCTTGGACTTGAATATAAGGAGATTGCACCTTGCAACGGACTGTCAAAGCATGGTTAAGGATATCACTACTGAATAGGGTGGTAAATATGAAGTGGTTATCAGGGACATTATAACACCTACTACTTCTTTTACCCCATGTAGTTCCGTTCATGAAAAAAGATGCTCAAACTATGAAGTCCACAATCTAGCTAGATTTGCTTCTTCGTTAGATTTGGGTAGACACACATGGCTCGGTCTACCTAATCCTCGTGACACTCTGTATCCCGTTGGCCATTAATCAATAAACCTAGTGGATTGTGCTAGAAAAAGGCATTAAAATACGAAAATGTTCTTATGCTCCCGAGCTCGAATGAGCTCGGGTAATCAAAATAAAATGAAAAAAATTCAAAACAATTCTGATTTTTTTGGTAATCTTTGGCAAGAGCTTTCTAAGCTTATAAATTTTCATCACAAAATGACATTCATTGAAGTCATGGCAAAAAAAGTCAGTACTCCAAAATGCTTTCAAAAAAAGCATTTTTGGAGTATCGATTTTTTTTTTGCCACCACTTCCAAGAAAGTTCATTCATGATAAAGTTTTTGCAAGCACATAGAACATTTGTCAAAGATTACCATAAAAAAACAGGATTTTTATATTTTTACTATATTTCCCGATTATACTGTTCACCAGAAGCATTTGAGCTCGGGGTGCAAATACTCCACGTCCGTTAAAATAGGGTTATATCATCACTGTTGGAATGAAAGACCCGATGAGAACACCAAATATACTGAAATGCAAAGCCCACGTCCTCCTCGAGGTGGTTCCACTGCTGCTATGTTGTTTCTATTTTCTTTACATTTTATTTTGCGAAATCTATCTTGGGCTAGACAATCATTCTGTTATGCTATTCTGGGATTTGCTCTCACCATACTACTATTACACGGTTTGCCTCAATAATAGCTTTTATGATCTCGTTTTTTATCACATCAAATGTAAATGGGACCAATCAAGAAATGTGAAAATGTAGTTACTTATGTGGATAAATCGATACGTCAATAACTTGTCCCATAGATTGGCAACCTATCTGAACTGATAGGATTCTTTGGGAAAATTTGTTTTTTGCCACTCTAGTTTTTGCCAAATTTCCATATGCCACTCTAGATTTTGATATTTCTCTTTTGCCACTCTTAGCTTTTGACAATTGTCACATTGCCACTCGTGGCAAAATAAAAATTCCGAGTGGCAATTGTGATACGTTGTAAAAAGTTAAGAGTGGCAAAAGTGAAATAAAAAATTATTTTGCTTTTGCCACAGAATGACAATTGTGATAATTGTCAAGGGCTAACAGTGGTAAAAGTGAAATGTAAAAATCTAGAGCGGCATAAGTAAAATTGGCAAAATCTAAAGTGGCAAAAGCAAAAAAAATCTTTCTTCTTTTAGGTTAAACTAAAACACAAGTCGGTATGCAAGAGTGGTCAAAGCTAGAATCTACATCGTCACCGCTGGATTGAAAGACCCGATGAGTATTTCCATACAACCTTCTAATCTTCTTAATCAATTGTTTAATGGAATCCAGGGCCTAACCTTATGGTTTTCCATTTTACTTCTTTTCTTTTTCATTTTTACCCTTTTCTGCCAATAATATTTTGATATGTGTAAATCTATTATATATTGCTTTTATACATGAATGTTACTTTCTTATGATACATATATTTTTATATAGTAGGTATATTAAAAATTTCTGAGTGATTTGACCATTTAGTTGGGAAAAATAAATGTGGTCTTTATTCCACAAACATATGGTTTGAAACATATGAGCGTTTATTTTTTTCTCATACATGCACATCGTTCCTGTAATACGGGAACAATTCTTTCCAAACAGTAACATTTTTTTTTGTTCTATCCAAAAGTTTCGTATTTTAATGCATACAATTGTTCAGTTTGAAAACTGGTTTACAGATTAGTACAATGTATATTTTTTGATATATTTATATAAACAGAAGAAAATATATATTACTTGGTGCGCCTCAGTAAATGGGCTCAAGGCCCCGATGCAGCAAATAGGAGCACCCCATTCGGCCTGCGGATAGCTCTAGGCCTCTTTTTCCGGCCCATTACCATCGAGTCGCTGACAAGGTGCTCGCGGACAGCAGCCACCCCTGGAACCTCCACGCCGGCTCCGGCCACCCAAGTTCTCCCCCACCATCACCATGGCTCAGGCTCCCGGCCGCGCCGCCTCCGCCGTGCGGCTCTTCGACGCGCACTGCCATCTGCAGGACCCCCGCATCGCGGCGGCCGCCCCCTCCCTGATACGCGCCGCCACAGACTCCGGCGTCGCCCGCTTCGCGGTCAACGGCACCTCTGAGGTACTCCCCGCCCCTGCCTCGTGCGTGAACGCGAGCGACCGCTCCTCCATGACTCTTTTTCTACTGGATGAGCGCAGAAAGACTGGTACCTAGTGAGGCAGATGGCCCAGGAGCACCCGGCCGTCGTCCCCTGCTTCGGCCTCCACCCATGGCAAGATTCCTTGGCAGCTTCTCGCCGTGCACTGATGCTTACGCTATGTGGATTTTAAAACCATGAATTTGGTAGGTGGGTGCCGGAGAGGTCGCCGGATTGGATGGATTTGCTCCGGCAGTTCTTCTCGGAGACCCCAGAGGCGGCTGTTGGAGAGGTGAGCTATATCCCTCAATTTGTTACTCTTCCAGGTTACTAGCCAGCAATACAACTGCTATAATACGTCATAGCCAGGGCTGCCACAAATTTCAAACCAAGGCCTCCCCAAAAGAATTAGTTCTCTCACATAGTCTTATTGTGATTGTCTGGTTTTGCAAGTCAATGAGTTCTATCAGCATTCAGCAATATGGTATATTTATCTGTGGCCTCTGCTTACTGTAACTCTAAAGCCAAGAAGGCTGTTTCTGAATTTAATCTAATAGACTGCCCTAGTTTGGCAGCATAGTTTTTCCAAAATCGTAGCAATCTGAAACCTCAGTATTCCAATGCCCGGGCAATGAATACGTCAGTTCTAAAATTCAGAGTTTTTCTCACCTCGGTTTGCAAGAAGAGGCCGAGACCTCTTTCTCGAATACTACAAAAAAAAAGTGTGTTCGGGATACTACGCTTTATTAAACTGTGGTAGTTACCGATGCCGAACACATTAGGTTTTAAAACCGTGGTTTCCAGAAAAAACCACAGTATTCTCCAAATAGTCCAAAAAAAAAACTGAGCTGCCAAACGCAGCCAATTTTTCTTCTGTTTCCTTTTGGCATGAGCGATATGAGACTTGTGCAATTATATATTCTCATATGTCACTATTATGCAGACTGGTCTGGACAAGGGATCGCATGGAAAAACTATTGACTTCGGAGAACAGGTTTGGTAGCACGGACCCCTCTGCAGTTCTTGTTGAATATGATTTTACCAATGGATTCAGCTACATGATAGTGGATATAGCCATTTAGCTTTCTCACTGTGGCTTTAGTTGTACCCCTTTAACTTTTACCGTAAGCATAACAATATTAACACAGGTTGAAGTATTCCAACGACAACTTGAACTTGCTAAGGAATTGGAGAAACCTGTTTCTGTTCATTGTGTACGTGCCTTCGGCGATCTTCTGGAAATACTAAAGTAAGCAAGGATATTTGATCTTTATCATCTTTTTAGTTCTTGTCAGTATCTAGTTCAATATGACAGGTAGTGGTAGTTTGTTTGTCTAAGTTCAATTTTCAATATCTTAAAAAGTAGATTACCCCTGATAATACACCAGGTTCTTACTCCCTCCGTCCGGGTTTATTAGGCCCCCTCTTATTTTGTGTCAAAGTTTGACCATAAATTTTAACTAATAAAATGTAAATTATATATCATAAAAATTATACCGTCAAAAATCTCTTTCAAATACAAATCTAACAATATAATGTTTGTAACATACACTTTGTGTTTTTTTAGTCAAATAGAAAGTCAAAGTTGGATCCAAAATACAAGGGGGCCTAATAAACCTGGACGGAGGTAGTAGTAAGTTTGTAATTAGGCTTTTTTTCATCACATTTCCAAAACAGAATATATTGCACTTCTAGATATATATGTCATACTGAAGAGCAGGTTCCATACTTCTAGTCTAGTATGGATGTCCTGTAGTTTTTCATCTCTTTGTCTACAAATAAATGTTATGTTTTGTTAACATTTTGGCTGCCTGCAGGCGTACTGGGCCTTTCCCAGCAGGTGTGCTGTTGCATTCTTATCTGGGGTCTGCAGAAATGGTGCCCGGCCTTGCAAATTTAGGTTGTTACTTTTCGTTGTCTGGTTTCCTTACAGGCATGAAATCCACTAAGGCAAAGAAAATGCTCAAAGCAGTAAGTCAGTCATGCCCTTTTTTTCCCTGGGAGTAGTTATGGATTCAACTACAAATCTGATGTCAGATTTTTTACCATGGCAAATCGAATGTTTTTATGGCAATTTATGTTTGCCGATGATGGCAAGTTTAGTTGGCAAGCATGGCAAATCCGCCTCAGTTCATTTTCTTCTCAGGAAATTGCCGTGCTTGCAAACTAAATTTGCTATCCTTGCGCCAACATAATTTGCCATAAAAGACGTTTTCTTTGCCATTACTGTAAATCTATTCTGCACCACCAGTGAAATGCATTTGTGTTCGTTGTAGATACCCTTGGACAGAATTCTGTTAGAGACAGATGCACCAGATGCAGTGCCAAAGTTGGACAATGTTTCTCTAGTCACAGTCCCTGTGGACACTTCAGATGCAGATACTGAAAAGTCTCACAGCGATTCGACCTCTCAGCCAGCTACCTCTTCAAACGAATCCTTGAATCATCCAGCTAACATCCACATAGTAAGATTTGTGCCCTGATGTCTTTGGCTGATAGTTTTGTTAGCAAATCTTCATGGTACATGTTGCATGAGCTCCTTGCCACCTCTCTTATTTTAAACAGTTTCCTAATAATGAAAATATTCTTGTCCTGTATAGCGTATTACGATGTCTAAAGAACTCAACCATTCTAGGGATACACACAATATTTTCTCCGGATACTCCACTATTTCAACATTACTGTACCATGTTGCTTAAGAGTTTAAAAACTCTGTGTGCCGCTGTTTTTCTATTGTTGAAGTGATCCACTCCCATCTCACTGGCACGGTGTCACTACTCCATCTGTTCAACAATGGCTTGTTTACTTGACAAGTTCTCCGATGATGGATTAAGGAAATTATCATTCTAGTATAAACTGTGCCTCCCTTCCATGTTCTTTTCAGGTTTTGAAGTATGTGGCATCGCTGCTTGAAATGCCAGAAGCAGAAGTCGCCGAGGCGAGCTACAGGAACGCCACCAAACTGTTCTCTTACCCTGGATCCAAGGTTCACCCCGAAGCTGAAACTGCGTGATTGGGTGGGGCGGGTGGCCACCCAATACCAACCATGCTCATTGAAATACTGGTGCGTTCTTCCTCTGGATGTTGCCTGTATACTGTATGTAAATTATTGTAGTGGTATATAATCGGTCTAAGACAAGGTTAGCAGTCAGAAAAGAAAATAGAAAGCGGCTCATAGCTGACCGTGCTATGTTGCCAAATCCCTCCTCGCAATATTACTCTAGTTTCTACGTTGCAGTATCAGTATGTACTATGTACTACTCCCTCGGTTTCTAAATATAAGACTTTTTAGATATTTCAATGCGGACAACTCCCTCCGTTCCTAAATATAAGTCTTCTTAGAGATTTCACTATTGGACTACATACGGATGTATATAGACATATTTTAGAGTATAGATTCGTTCATTTTGCTCCGTATGTAGTCCCCTGTTGGAATGTTTAAAAGGACTTATATTTAGGAACAGACGGAGTACATACGGATGTGTATAGACATATTTTAAGAGTGTAGATTCACTTATTTTGCATATTGAAATCTCTAAACAAGGGCTTATATTTAAGAACAGAGGAAGCAGAAAGCGAGTATGGATTAGTATTTTGGGTATGGATTTAGATTGCCTGCTCGGAGCATTCGAGAAACAAGGCTCCTATCTATCGCATCCGCTTGCCCTGTCAAGTAACTTGGGGAATCTCTTATCACACGTACTATCGGAGCATTGTGCGCGGTGACTGGACTCGAACCGAACGCGCCATCTGCTTAAACTAGGATGACAAGATAACAAAAGTTTACTTGGATCCTCTTACGACTGGCCCAGTAGGCCCATCAGTTCCAGTTCCAATACCTAAATCCTTATCGCTAATCGCACCACCTACCTAAGATAACACCCGCTGTAAACCAGCGAAAGATCTTTTTTGCCTGCCCGAGTGGAACCCGTCCCTATCCGGCAAGAGGGCAGCGGGCATTCCCTGGGTCCCACGCGCGCGTAGTGCACGTCCACCTCCGACCTCCCGATCCGACCGACGGCGACGAGACCGGTCCGACGGAGTGGAGTGTGGCGGCGTACGATTCGGGGCACGCTCGACCGCTTTAGACTTTCGGCGCCGCGTGAACGAACAAAATCGTTTGCGCGTGAACGGATCAGAAAGCTGGCAGCAGCACTTGATCGATCGTCAGCATCGGGAAGAACGTCGGAAAAACGTGCGCGGCGTGAACAAGAGCAAGAACACTGCAAAGTACGCAACGAAGAAACCGAAGCAGCAGCAGCAGTAGTAGCCCTGGGCATAGAAACAAAAGCTGCACATATGTGTGTATGGCTGTGTACATCTGGTCTGATCTGATCTGATCTGATCCCGGAGCGAGCAAGAAGCAGCAGAGCAAGCTAATTAAACAGGCATGTATGTGTCGATGGAAGAGGAGCTACTGTGCACGGAAGAATGGTATGCTGCGCGTGGCTGGATGCAACCTACGTAGAGGCGGGTCGCTAAGCGCCTGCGTGTGCGCCGGGCGCGGGAGGCTCCGGCGCGTCGACCGGGCGGCGGCCGCAGCGGCACGGGCCGGAGGCGAGGAGGGAGAGCCAGGCGAGGACGGGCGTGCCGAGGAGGACCAGCCCCGCGGGCACCATCCAGAGCCGCGCGTGCGCCGGGTGGAACGCCAGCGCCCACCACACCAGCAGCGCCGCGCCGCCCAGGCCCACCGCCACCAGGCTCGCGGCCGTGGCGGCTACGGACGACGAAGACGCCACCGTCTCCGTGCCCGCGGGCTTCGGAGGCCCCGCCTCCATGGAAGGCTACGTGCGTGCCTGGCAGTGGCACCGCCCGGCCGTCGTCAACAGATCGAGTCCAAGTGTTGCGCGCATATATACCCGCGTGGGCGTGGCTGGAAACTGCACCGGCGGCGCTGTGCAGAATAGTCCCGTCAAAAATGTGCGCTGCCAGTGCACCTCTGTAGACCGCAGTCACCGCACGTACACCAGTATATATTACCGTCGGTCGGTCGGTCCACATTGTTCCTTTCGACAACAGCGATCCACTTTCCGGCCTTGGCAAAGGAGCAGCCAAAGGCAAGAGCAGAAAAAGAAAGGAATTTTTTTTGCTGCGCGTCAAAGTCACCGTCGTCCGTCGTCACGTTCTACACGTTCGAAGACGTGCGCGGGGGGAGGAGCAGGAGGAGATATTCCGCGATGCAACACAAGGCGACCTCCTCCTTCATCCGTATCGACGCTGGAATAAGGCGCGGACGTTGACGGGCGACGCATCGGCGGCGCCGCCGTCGACGACCCTGCCGGCGACGATGAAGTTGACGGCCTCGGTCGGGTGGAACGCGTCCCAGAACACGTACTTGGAGCGGTCCTCGCACAGGCTGGAGCTCGAGTTGGCGATGCCCATGCACAGGAACGGTGGGAAGCTGCCGCCGCAGCAAGGGTCCAGCGCCTCCTCGAAACCTAACAGATCCAAGTTTCAGTCCACGAAATGCGAATCCGCAGTACGCGAGAAAGAGAAAGCCTACCGTATTGACGGTGCTGCCGGATGATCTCCATGACGATGCCGTGGGTGTTGGTGTAGACGAACGCGCTCTCCGGGCCCGTCTCCTGGTTCAGCCTGCCGATCATCCTCTTCAGCCTCCTGTTGTAGCCCTCGCAGAGCTTGTTCACGGCCGCCGAACACTCGCCGGCCGGGATGAACTCCAGGGCGCGCACGTACGGTATGCAGCCCAGCGGCCCGACGTCGGCGATGACAAATTTCCTAGCCCCGAGATCATTCAGCCGCTTCGTTTTGGAAGCACGTTGCAAGATGATAGTGAGCTTAAGAAGAATGGGAACAAACGAAAGGAAATTACAGTGCTAGCGGGTTAAGAGGTGAGTGGCACCTTCAGATGGAATGCCAACTTGGCAACCAAGGCATCCTGGAAAACTGCAGGGTCAGGCTTCTGTCGTCCGAAGAATGGCACTGAAGGCGAGAGGTACTCCAAGATGTCGTTGGATCCAGCAGCTACTGTGAAGAGCGCCTCTCCCAAGAAGTCGGCCGTGGCATTCTCCCCCATGGCCTCCAGTATCTGGGCTCTGGTCTTCTCAAAGTAGCCGATTTGCTGTCCTAGTGGCACTCTTCCGATCTGCCAACACAAATCACATTTTTCACGCAGTTGCAATTCAGAAAGAAACAAAGCAATGCTAAGGGAAGTATACCAGTTGAAAAAAAATGTCACATACGTAAAAGGAGCCGGTCTCGTCGAAAATGCCGGAAGAACCAGAAGCATAGTTAGCTCCACTGTTGATCACTTCAGCGCTAGAGTTTGGAGCCAGGTAGGGAGGAGCAAAGCTCTCCTGCCCCAAGGCTTCACCTGAGAGCATGGCACCAAGGAAATGTTGGTCAGATCAAGCATGGACAAACATGAACAAAGCTTCTCATGCAAACTCAGACTACTTGCTACCATTACCGATGACATCCGCAATGGTCCTCCCGTTGGTGAATCTCCCGGTCGGCTTGCCGCCAGAAAACGAGAAGTCGACGCCGTATGGCGGGGTGTTGGCCTTGGAGAGGGTCACGAGATAGTCGTTGTTCCCGGCGTCGACGAGGGAGTCGCCGAAGATGAAGAAAGCATGAGGCGATGCCGGAGACGGATAGAACAAGAGCAGGATCACTGCCGTGAAGAGGGAAGAGCGGCAGTGGGGAGGGAGCACGGCCATCGTACGTGTGCTGCAAGCGTGGAACGCTTCTTGGGCTGCACATATATCCAATCCTCGTACACTGGCCGCACTGGCATGCTTATAGTGCCTGCTGCATCCGTTGTACCGTTTGACATGGTCGTCTGACTGCTTCAAAAACAGATTTGAACTGTCCCAACTGGATCTGGATGAGAGAATTTCAGTTGGGCGCAGTGCAGTGCAGGCGAGCTGTCAGACATGCTAATGCTATAGTATCTTTTTGGCTAACGGGGGAATGCATCTGTCCTCAAGAAGAAATTAATATGTCTCCACAGCTGCACTGACAGTAGAGAACGGCGGATGCATCCGTTCAAAGGCAAATGCATATAGTAATAACGCCATTCACCGACAATACAGAACGGATCCCCTTTGAACAAATGGCACAAATACTGCCACTCACACAATAACCATATCTAAAATTGGTATAAGAACATCGCAGAGGTCACCAGCTTTTGAGGCGGTACACAGCAGAGTCGAAGTTCACTGTGAATATTCGTTCACTTATATAGGAACCACATGCAATCTTCCACACGTTGTCGTCAGTTAACGGTTATAATGTACACTGAAATCTGCAGTACCTACAAACTATTTGGCTAAACCGTTTCTACTCACACAAACTAGAGGAACGGCCAATCATCAAGTAAACAAAAAAAGCAAAAAATAACTCCATTACCATTACATACAATCCCAATACTATCTCACTATCATATCATACCCAGGCTTGTCTTGCTTCTCTGGGAGCATCAAACACAGCCACGTCTGGGGGCTTCCTCATGGACCTACTCAACTGAAACACAGGGTGCCTGCACAGCCTCTCCACACCTTTCCTGAAACTAAATCTGTCGAACAAGCCCTCCGTGTTTCTGCTACCAAATTCTTTTCCGGAACTGCTCATTCGGCTATTCGGATCATTGTGACGTGGAGGAACTCCACTGTGGCACTTGTTGTGGTCCATATCACACTTCTTCTCTTGTTCTTCGAAATCATTTTTTGAGTTATGGAGGACTTGTTGAGCTTCAGATAGGAGCTGTTCAGAAATAGCCTTGTCGATCATAGGGTGATCGACCCTCCCCTGAATTGAACAGGTGACCGGTTTCTCCAAATGCTCTGGCATCTGAGGTTCGTTGTCTTGGTCATTCGGGGAATCAGAGCATGACTGCAATGTCATGGATGCTGCAGCTACCTCCTCCCTTTCCCTTACGGTCCTTACGATCAAAGTCCTGAGGAAATTCATCACCTGAACTGCATGCATCAGGGCGGTTAATGGATCGGCCATCTGGAAGAGAAATACCATGGGATTAGTTCATGCATGTGGATGTGTTTGCTCAAACAGGGTTTGGTCTGCAGGTAAGAATAACAAATAGTACTTCCAATAACCTGAGTCATGTTCGGCGCAAAAACCATAGCGATGTTTCGCGCATTCATCTTGTTGTAGTTTTCAAGCTCCACAACATCGGCCATTAGGTTAATAGCCCAATTAAGTAGTGCTGCTTCAACTGGTGGTAGCATAGAAGCAAGGAGAGCGCACTCCTCTTCTGTGTTGCAGTGCATTACTTGCTCTGGAGTCAGCGTGTCCAATACTCCTGTTGGAAGTTCCCGAAACCATGCCTGCAAAAGAGCACCACAGGTCATGAAATGAAGTACAAGAAAAGTGGTTAAATAATGTGTATATCGAAGTTGTCATTGCCCACAAATGTATATCTTCATTTATTTATTTATTTGCAGGGTATCTCTTCATTTTCAGTTTCATGCTATTGCTCAAACTTAATGTGTATTGTTCCTTCCTGACTGTTGATTTCTCAGGCTGTATATATGTTGATTCGCAGAGAAATCAGCATACAGCATGTCTGTCTGCTTGTCTTAGGCTCTCTTGAAGCTGAAAGTAAAAGAGAGTTAGTGTTACTGCAGAAATTCTCAGTACCTTTATCAACCCAGCCAGGCAGTGTAAGTCAACTTCATCCGGAACCACACCACTGTTTAATTGGTCCCTGACGCAGATTTCTTGACCATTCTCTGCGTTAATTCTGAAGATCCCTTCAATCTAAGAACACAACAGATATAAATAAGCATTCTGGGGGCTTGAAGCTGATATTTCAATTGCTGATTTATTAGCTTACAGCTGGCCATACCTTAAGTCCTTCTCGTAGATACAACTTCCTCTGCATCATCAAGAGTATTGTGGGCACACTATTTCCTCTTTGATCATATGAACATTGCAAAGAGGTTGGTGAAACACCAAATACACTTGCACTGCACGGGAAATATAACTAGGACAGGTTAGCAACCAACACTAAATAATAATTTGGAGCATGCTGTTAAGGTCTTGTGATATTTAGTTGACGCTTCATGTCTAGCTTGACGCAAAAAGTAGCAGAAAACATACAATCTGAGGCAACTATTTTTCTTCAAAAGGACTAGGAAACAACGGCAGTATGACAACGTTTATCTTCGTTAGCTCATCTAGCTGGGTTATTAAATAAATACTGAAATCCTCTCCTGATTTGATGCCAACAACCTAAAAAGATGATGTGAATGGCATTTATAAATGCAAAAGGTAAAAATAAGCAAAAATCCCATACTATGTCAGATGCAAGTACAGCTGATGGGATCAACCTAATCCAAAACAAAAGATAGATGAGAAGATTCCCGTGAGATGCCCATGCGGGCTAGGTCAGGCACCTAAAAAGCCCCAACTTCAAGGTCAAGCACATAACAAATCTGGCTACGAAATCCAATAAAGTGCTCAACTGTTAGCCATGCAACAGAATCCCAAAATCAATTTATTTCGCTCATCCGCCGGTGTGTGTCCTCAGAATCGTGTTTCCACGTATCTTCAGAATCATGGCAACTATGCCAGGAGCAGACAACCCTTACCCAAAAATCAATAAACTTCTGGGCTGAACAGTTTCACTCCTTGGCATGGATCGTAACCTTATAAATTATAATAACACCATAATTGACAGAACTTCTGATTCAAAAGGCACCACTTGTCCTATTTTTAGATCCACTGGTTGGACTAATTAATTAAACAGTTTTTAACAAATTCCACTGTTTGTACCCTGTATCATCTCTGAGTGCATAGAAGCATAACAAGAGAATAGCAAAACGCAGCTCATCAAATCAGCATATTTGCATCAACTTGCTGAGGAGCCTTCCTGGAGAAATAGTCGTACCTAGAGTTTCATGTGTTATTAAATTGCTTATCTATTTTTTTCTCAAAATTCTTATCTATTTACCAGTATACTTGTTCCCCTTAAATTGAAAGTATACTAAATAATAAATATCCTTATCGTGTCGAAGTCTCTCAATGAAAATTCTCGATCACCCAGAATTAGTGTATCGAAGTCTCCAAATGAGAGTTTCTGATCAACCAATTTTGTTGTTCTTGTGCTGACAAGTGACAGGCGTACACCTAAAATACACGGTCCAAAAACTAGCAAAGCATTGCACGCAGCTTGTATCTATCACGAATTCAGGAAAACTATACTCGCAGCAGCAGTGGCGATAAAATGGAAATCACGCAGCACAATTAATACCTGCAACAAAGATGCAAAGCGAGGTGCAGGGTGGGTAGCAGAGAGGAGAGCTGACCTGACGCCGGGCGTGGGGCGGGGCACGTCGGGCTCGAGGTCGGCGGGGAGACCGAGGAAGCCGCCGAAGCGGTCGAAGGTGACGTGCGCGACGTGCCGCACGTCCATGGGCCGCCCAATCTCCATCCCCTCCTCGTCGTCGCTGTCGCTGTCCTCGTCGTCCCCCATCGCGCCGGCGCTGCACATGACCAGCGACCTCCGCAGCGCGCCGACCACCGCGCCCACCAGCCCTCCTCCCCTCCCCGCCTGCATCATCGTCGACGACGGCGAGGCCGCCCCGTCGCTCTCCTCCTCCTCTTCAAACTCGTCCTCTTCGAACTCTTCCTCCTCATCTTCCTCCTCCTCCTCGTCGTAGGTGCGCGACGGGGAGATCCCGAGCCCGAACCGCATCTGGAACGGCGCCATGGCTGGCGGCAGGCCCCGAGGCGGTGGCTGCTTGCTGCGCGCTCCGCAGCGGGAAAGGGGAGGATACGGGACGGGAGAAGGCGTGGGGAGCGCGACGCGGGCGGCCGCGGCGGTGTATTTGCTGGGTCGCGTTTGCTGCCCGGTTTTTATAGTATAGCACTCCCTCTGTTTTAATTTTAACCCCCCTCCGTCAGCAGCTAATCTAATTACCACCACCCTGACCCTGACCCTGCCCGTCTCGTGATTACGCCCACGTTGCCCCCCGCTGCTGCTTGTCGTCGCTTTCGATCGTGCTGCTGCTTTGGTTTGGCCCGGCACGCGATTATCTTCGGTTTGAAACGGGGCAAAGCGGAGGTGGTTGGATTATGGTGGAGCATTAGTTAACTCACGGCGCTGGTTAGTGGAGCGGAGTGGGGAGCAGCAGGCCGGGCCGGGCCGGGTCGATCGCCAGCAGCCACTCCGTGCGTGCGTGCGGGAGGTCTTTACAGCCTGGGCTGGCGGGGCAGTGGCAGTTACGGCCGCATGCAGTTACCACGTGCCCCGCGTCGTGCTCCGTCGACTCGGTCGCCGGTCACCCGCCACCACCGCGCACCGCGACCCGGCCGCGCGGGGCAGGCAGGGGTGGCGTGGCAGGGATCGCGCACCCGCATGGTGCCGAGCGGGAGCTTCGTGCCACGGACGCCGTTCGTTTCTTACATGCGGTGGTCGGAGACGTACCGGGATGGTTAGGGGGTCTACGGTCTGCATTCTCTTTATTACTGCGTGGTACAGAACTCGGTTGGGGGAAGGGCAAGTACAGTACGCGGCTTTCCGGGCGTCCACCCCGCAGCGCCTCCGTAAAAGACCCTCCCTTCCTCAGTAATCGCGACGTGACAAGCCGAGCTCGTACGTTCATCAGATCTGATAGTAGCAGCGCGTGTGTTGTATGTGTGCGTGTACAATTATTTGGCTGGACGAAGAGATTCGAGTGTGTGTATACTTTCCTTCGCGTATGTGTTAATTAATCAGCCGCCACCTACGGTCTCCAGCTCCAGCTCATGGCCGCTCCGCGAAGCAAGAGCGACCGGACGAGACACGAACAATCGATCCGGATGCATCTTCTGCGCCTGCGCGCCGTACGTGGCGCCAGCCGCTCTCCGACGAGCACAAGAGGTACTCTGCTACAGGGCGGGCAGACAATGTGGTTGATCTGTATGCTTTCGTGTTTGTTGCTTTGTGTGAAAGGCGACCGAGCACGAGCAGGACCACGTACGTGCCTGCGCTTCCTCCTCAAGCTTGGCTAGCTCTCCTAGCTGACTCGTGTAGTCGAGTCCATGATCGCCGTGTTGCGACTGTTGCGTTGCCTCCTTCCGGTCTCCTCTGGCTCTGGGCAGCCTCTATGCTGCGTGCACGGCGCACCAAAAGGACCACTCCACACAACCGTCACGTAATAATTGTGACTGGGATAGGAGTGGATCGGCGCGTTCGTGTGCGTGCCGTGGTACTTGGCAGGTCGTGACTGACGGACGATCGTTCGATTTGGAATTTCCAACTATATATCCGCATTCCACAGATAGGACGATATATAGGGATATATGAGCAGCCAGTTTCTGGAGGTACACCGGAACACAGATTTACATCCAAGTTTTCGAAAACTACACGATGAAAATCACTCACATATTTGTTGATTAGAAAATTCCTATGAATTTTTCAATATAATACTCCCTCCATTCCAATGAACAAGACGTCCGTGCATCCCAAAATCCAGCTTTGACCATAAATTAGACCAATCAAATATGAATTATATCACACCGTTCCTAAATATAAGTCTTCTTACAATGAAGGGAGTATGTGATAGTAACAATTATGTCGTTGGATTCGTATATAAAAGAAGTTTCGTTGGTATGATTTTGAAGTCGCAAAAATATACTCCCTTCATTCCACAATATAGTGCGTCCTTATTTTCCGTGATCTAAGTTTGACTATAAATTTAACCAATAAGACCGACTGCGGCGGGAGCAAAAGTTATACCACTGAATTCGTATCGAAAATAAATACGAATTCAGTGGTATAATTTTTACTTTCGTCGCAATCGGTCTCGTTGGTTAAATATATGATCAAACTTAGATCTCAAAAAGTGCGGACACACTACATTATGGAATGGAGGGAGTATGTTATTGATCTTATTGACGGTCAAAGCTGAATTTTGGGTAGCGTGCGTGCCTTATTCATTGGAATGAAGGGAGTGTAAGAATATGACCCGTAGTGTTGTAGGAATGACTAATTCTACCCGTTGGCCCCGCCCAGTCCTACATGGCAAGTCAACAAAGTCCAAATACATTGTCATGGTAACAACTCAATGGAGAAGAATAATGTTTAAGACAAAAAACAAAGAAAGAAGAGTTAATTTCACTTTTCATCCCAAAGTTTTGTGTTTCTAACACACATTACTTCATTTAGTATTTTTTTCTAAATTTATACCCCATTTAAGCAAACGCCATCCACTTTTATTCCCATTTTATTTTCCTCCATTTTTGGTGCTAACTCGGCAAGCCAGGCGGGTCCCCTTTTTTTCTCCAGTTGTTTGTCGTATGTTTTCTTTCAACATCTAACTGGATCGGCACATCGCACTTGATCGAGCCGCACTAAGGGAGACGTGTTGTGACGCACCCGACCTGCAACACAGGACACCACACCGCCCTCTCTCTCTATCTGTGTGTGTGTGTGTGT
>CBMN010077187.1:0-17502 GCA_000582825.1 Hordeum pubiflorum | reverse complement strand
AAGGGTATGTATATACACTCCCCCTATCGTAGCTATGCATCTCCATGGATANNNNTTGCGTGTGCGTAGGAATTTTTTTATTTCCATGCAACGTTCCCCAACAAGGGAGTTGTGCTATTTTTTCACCCGTCGCAACGCCTTATGCTAGTAAAAAAGAAAATATTCAACACAATTCACTCTAGGCATCGCGTTGTATGACTCTGTCTATACCTGGACATAACTCAGGCCGGGCCTAATAAAGCCCAAAGCAGAAAACTTAGGCCCAGGCCAGCCCGGCCATCGAGCCTAGTTTTCAGGCCCAAGCCTGACCTATCAGTTAAAAAGCCCGTTGGGCCTCGGGCCAGACCTCTTCGATAAAATGCAAATTGACAAACCGAGCCCGGTACGTCGGCCATTGGGCTCAAAATCTAGACCCAGGCAACTGGGAATGGGTCCTCTAACTTAGAGAAGGAATGTCATGTTGCTACAGTGCTAGTCTAGTGTAAAATGCAGAAGGAAAGTTAGGGAATTTTAGCTGGTTATTTACAGCTGACATTTACTATAGATATAAATAATCTATTTTTTTATTTTACCATCAATTTATTTATATGTAATTACTATGAATGTACATGATAGATCTGTAATTTGCAAACTAATTTTAATCATTTTAGCCTTAATCATACCCAAATGATAATGCCCACACGTGTGGCAGGTTTGCACTTCGCCCACACACGTCTATCCACGTTGATTCTGTTTTGCACGAATCCTAAAGAAATCTGTTGGAGTTTCAGTGCCACGTAGGCATCATCGTGTGTGTGGGCGTTGGAGAGTTCGCCCACATGACCCGCAGCACGCGGTAGACAGCTGTGCTGTGTGGCCGAAGCAGTTTCTGCCCACACAGTCACCACCTAGTCCACGCGCGTGTGGGCGATCTACTCTTCGCCCACAAGACACTCGTATGTTGCTACATGGCAACTGCAGTTGCGCGTACGTGGCAACTAGGTAAACTCACATGGCAACTATGATTCGTTGCTAGATGGCAACTGAAGTTGCGCATACGTCGCAACCAGGTAAACTCACACGACAACTGTGATTAACCATACATGGCAACTATGATTGGACCACATATGGCAACTAGGTAAACACACATGGCAACTATCCCCTGGTAACTAAAGTGTCATCCCGCGGGTAACTACAGCTAACCAAAACAGAGAGAGTTGCCATGCTTTTACAACTACATTTGCCATCCCGGGTTACTAAAATTGCCAACCCGGGGGTAACTAAAGTGTCATCCCGCGGGTAACTAACGTAGCTGCGCCATGTGTGTGGGCAGATTTGCTTCGTGCCACACGCGAGGGTGGGGATGAGTAGTACTTGTTGGGCGTGTGGCACGAAGTAGCTGCGCCCACACGTGTGGGCAGTTCTAATGTCCTCCCACGCACGACCCGTGTGGGCTGCCTCCTGCGTACGCCCCACACAATGTGTGGGCGGATGTCTAATATACCACACGTGTGGTGAATATCGGAACCCTAACTTTTTAGTAGTAGCGCATGGTGGCACCCGCGCTACTACTAACTTTTTAGCTGTGGCGCGATAGTAGTAACGCGGGGCCCCGCGCAACTACTAGGCAGTTTACCCGTGCCACTACTAGGCTTTTTCCTAGTAGTGTCAATCTCCGGCTACGGAGCTGCCCGGATTCTTCCTCAGAATCATGGGGGGCGTCTTCAGCGGAGGCAAGGAAGAAGGGAGCTACGGAGAGAATTGGCACACGATTTCTGCAATTAAGGGTTCCAGGAGGCTACTAGCAAAGCAGGAGAGCCAGGGGTCTACTACGGGCTCGGCTCACAAAGGCAACAGACACAACGGTGGCGGCCATTAATTGCGGGGCTAGGATGGTTGACGAGGTCGGTGTGACATGGAGGACCACTGACGGTGATAGCCACTCGAAGGGCAGCGGCGGTGTGGACTACGAGAGCACGAGGGTGACCACCGATAGTACTGGCCACTCCAGTAAGCTCTCCAACTAGCTTCTCATCCCCGAGGGGGAGGGGCGCGCAAAGGTGGCCAATTGCCGTGCTGGGGGTGAGTGCCGGGGAGAAGAAGAGGAGCAGGTTGACGTGGTCGCATCGAAGAAGAAGGTGGAATCCAAAAAGAGGGGTGCAAGCGCGTCGGGGTGACCGAGAGAGAATCAAAGGGATAAGGGGCATGGGGAAGGAGAGAGAAAGAGAGAGAGAGGGTGACACATGGGACCCGCTATTGTTTTTATTAATTAATGCTGACTAGAATGCTACGTCAGCTTTGACTTTTCAATCTGGATGCCAGGTCACACAATACCACTTTCTAATCGTCTCGGGGGGAGGGGGGTTAATTTAAACGGTATTCATCTTTGAAGGTTGTGTTACAACCAGTATTGGAGTTCAATAAAATTTGTGGTTAGTTGAGGGATCTAAAGTGGACTTATCTCTTATGTCATTCATTGGACAAACCCGTGGCGTAGGGATTTGTATTTTCATTTAAAGAAAATAGCAAGGTGGCCCTAGCAAAAGCGAGGGCATCATCTTTTAGTCCATAAAAAATGTTAAGTATTTTTTTATCTTATACAGATTTTGTTTTACTCCTATTTACCCCCTTCATTGCATAATACATGACATTTTAGACATTGATACATTTATAAACGTGTAACATTGACCTTTATTTTGTATATGAACATGCGATTATGTTGCTAATAAATAAATGAAGAATTATGAAATATTAATTTACACAAAATCTAACGATATTGATTTGTTTTTTCTCAATAATCTGTTTATACATTCAGGCGTCGAGCTGCAAGTACACAAACAAACCAACCCAAAATCAGCGTGCTCGGATCAGTTTTCGTATGCTCTCTAGGGTAGGTCTGCAGCTCTATGCCCCTTTGCCATTGTGAATGGCTATATATAGTAATCCTATTATGTTTCTATCGGGCCTCCTTTCATGGTTTTGGCTTGAATATAAAAATTAGATCCATCTTTTATAAAAACGAAAATTTTAAGAAATAAATGACCAACAGGCCCTCAAGCCTTGGGTTCTAGTGATTAATGCTCATTTATGTACTCCTCCGTCTATCCTCATCCTGGTGCCTAATCACTCGATCTTTTCTTTTGCGATCGCCCCTAAACAATTTTGTATGTTGCCGATTGTACTAATTGTCTATAGAGCATAAGATGGTAAGAAGAATATTTAAATTGACTATAATTTTTTTTATAGGTTTCCAATCGTATGTGGTGTATGTGGTGAGGAGACTAACATTTTTAAATCTGACATAACATGTACTTGTCATTTATAGTTAAACTATAATTAACATGTGTACCTAAATTCTTTTGTGCGAGATCTGTCTAAGTGCAACTATGATGATGTATCAGTTGTGTTTTTTTTAGATACAAAGATCTACAGGTTATGATCTGTTTAGGTACAGTTATGAAGATCTAATGTATGAGATCTGTTTAGGTACAGTTATGTAGATCTAACAGATATAATATGTAGATCTAACGGATGTGATCTGTTTAGGTACGGTAATGTAGATCTAGAGGTTATGATCTGTTTAGGTACAATTATGAAGATCTAACGGATGCGATTTGTTTAGGTACGATTACGTAGATCTAACATGCACGATTTGCTTAGATACGGTTATGTAGATCTAACAGTTGTGATATATTAATAATGAGATGGTCTACCGGATCGACGACTAGATGTTTCGCTTTTTTGTGAGAAATTCTTGCACATCTCTCTATTTTCTTCCGTATTGTGATGTGAATTTAGTATATAATAGATGGATAGATAGATAGATTCATAGATAGATTGATAAAGGTAACTAGCCCATAATCTTTTTAATGGTGGTCAAAATTGGAGGCAGTGTAAGGCTCGGATAAAAGTAACTAGCTCATAATCTTTTAAATTGTGGTCAAAATTGGAGTGTATTAAGGCTCTGTGTGGCATTGAGATGGATTATATTAATCCCATTGGGTTGAGCTAGTTTCAGAAAATTGGGTGCTTGAGCTTGACTACCGGCTTACTTCTTAATGAAGTAACAAGCAAATGCATTATTTTCTCCAAAACATATAAAATGAAATGTGAGAAAGGCATTCATGGGATAAAGTAATTTATATAAAACAGTAAGATTATTTACAAATTATTTCTCACAACAACACAAAAGATAAGCACAGTGCAACATAGTTTAGAAACCACAAACTAAGGTCAATAAGCAAAACAACATATATTGTTGAACCTACGTGGTGGGTTGGTAACCATGTGCGCCCATGACTACAATCCACTAGAGTTCTCTAAGGTTCGAAATTAATTGTAGCTTTGGCATAATAAGATAGCAACAGTAATCTATGTACCTCCTTTTCTCAAGAGCATGTTTCATTTTGTCGATGACCTCCTTTTCAGACCACATTTCAGTGTTTCCATAATATTTTTGGCTTTCTCGGCGGCGTACTCTGCAGAAGTTTTTAACATTTTAGGCTTGGGAATTTACTGAACTTGTTCTATGATTTGATAGCAGGAGGTTTTTTTGAAACTACTAACAGCAAGAACCTAATTGACATACCTCTTATTCTTATCATTGTCCTCCTGGTCATCTTTGATTTTGCTGGTGACTTGACGAAGTATGCTGTTGAGTATATTCTTCACATTAGGCTGAAGAGAAACCGAAACAAAAGCGGTGCAATCGAATTTCTCTTCGAGCTTTTGATACACCGCATTGGCAAGGGTGGTTTTGCCCATTCCACCAGGGCCAACGATGGAAACCAACTTGACCTTCTGCTCCGATGCACCTTCACCTTCACCTTCACCTTCCATGGATAGCAACTTGATTATCTCTTCACTCAAGTGGTCAATGCCAACAAGCTTCGCTTTATCTTCATACAGTGCTAGCAAGCGGGGATCAAACGGGGCTGGGGCCACAATACTGTCAACTTTATACCTCTCACGACGCTTGCTCACCTCCTGAACCTCCTTTTTTATGCGCCCGATCTCGGAGGCGATGTCGCGCCGAGCCTTATACTTCCGTGGCAGCAAGGATTTGGTACTCGCGCAGCAACTCGTGGAGGATCTAGATCCAGACTCGCCAGCAGCATCAACGAGTACCATGAAGGAATCGATGGTTTCCTCGATGTTGTAGGACATCTTCCTCACCTTCCTCGCCCAGAGCTTAACCTGTTTGTCGAGCTGGTCTGGTGGCACCTCCACCACCTTCTCAAGGGCAGCTTGCATGCTCTCTAGCTCATCCCGGATGTACCGGACCCCTTCCTTGGCGCCCTTGTGCAACTTGTATTCGTCGGTGAGCATCTTGGTCAGCTTTGGGAGGAGGGCCTCCAGCACCCCGGTGGAGGCACTTACCACATCCATGTCGCCAAGACGCCAACCTTCCTTCCTCTCTAGTAGGATGTACAATGTGTGTTTGTTCTCCGTGTGTGTGGTAGCTAATGCTTTGTGCAACAACTGAGCATCTGGAGAAGGGGTTATAAAGGGGGTGAGAAATGCGAAGGAGAACCTGGGTGCGCTCCTATAGGGAATCCCGCAATCCACCCCCTTTGGGGATCTGTACCTCAAAAGTATAGTATTCCACAGTTTTCGTTTTGCGTATATTTTATTTACCAAGTTGTATTTCTCTGCATTTATGTGTAGTTCTCCGACACCCACCTGTACCAATTAATGCCAACATTAAGTCGCATCCAATGGCATCCTAGAGGACGCTTCCATCCCCTCTCTACCCCGTCATCGTTGTCGTGTTCATTTCTCCCCATTTCCGTTCATCTCTTGATCTCCATCCCCTCTCATCTCCGTCCTCCACCATTGCAACCGGTGCTCACTTACAATCTGTTCAGGGAGATCCAAGTAATCAACTTTGCAAGGTAAACTAAATTACCTCATTACAGATTGTTACAGATGCCTTGCTAGCTTGAGGTGATGCTAAAACCAAATCTCAAGCAAGGAAGATGCTTTGCTCTAGTTTGCATCTTAATTATTGGGGTGATTTTGGAGCAAAGGGAGATTCTATTCTGAAAACTTGTGTGGGGGCAAGCATCAAAGCACCAAAGACGGGTGAGGATGACCTGCTGGGAGGCAAGGCATGTTGAGAAGGATCATTTAAGCCTATTCCCCCCAACCCCCACGCACAGTCAAGGAACAAATCCATGCCGTTGTGCATGTAAAAGCAAAACAGTATATATCCTCACTAAACTTGCAATTGTAGAAAGCATATAACAGTGGCAGATGTTCAAGAAAAGTATAGCCTACGGAATGTAGAGGCTTCATAATTGCTTCTCTCTCTAAAGGGCATGTCCATATCGCATCTATACTTTGCATGAAGAAACAAATGGGTAGGATGTGGTCACAGTATTATTATTTATACTGTGTGAGATGAAATGAAAAACACAATTTAACTTACTGGTCTGAAAATTTTTATTGTTTCCCCATCGTAGATCTTGATCAACTTGATGATGAAAATGCCAGTGCCCACCCTTCATTTTGGTCGTAGAGAGTAAACATGATTATTGACCCTCAACATTCAAGACCGGCCTGCTCGAGATAGTACCGGATTACCATAGCACTAGCCAGCTCTAGTTTTGGATTTCCGGACGCTATTTGAATTCGGACGAAATCCGCCCATCTCCTTCAGGCCCGGTAGATTTGTTTGCCGGCCCAAAAATTTCGGCCCTATTTGAATTTTTGGCCCAACACATCCTCTGGCCCAACCAGCGTTGCTCTGTTCGTGATATAAAAGGCCGGAACTGAGCCTCATACCCTAGAAAAATGCCAAATTCCTCATCTCGTCTCTGTATGCGCTGTCCTCGCGCTCGATCTGCTCGCTCCGCCGCCTCGTCCTCGCGCCTGGTGTGCTCACTCTCTTCCATGGCACGGCGCGCTGGTGGCTGGGGCGCGAGCGCGCTCGTCCAGGGGGCCGGAACTGAATCAGATGATGCAGCGGGTGCGCGTGCATGTGCAGCACGAGACTCTGATTCCTTCTATTTTGAACAATTTCTGATCCATGTGTGTATTATCAATCAATGGATCATTTGTTGTTCAGTCTTGTTATGCTTTATCCTCGTTGCTACAGGATTTCGAATTTTTGGGACAGTTTCGGTCATTTTTCGTTCAAAATTCGCTTATTTTTCGTTCAAGAATTCAAATTTTGGATGGTGATTTTCGTCCGGAATTTTCCGAAAAAACGAATTTCGCCAATTTCGTTCAGGGGCGGCATATTTTGCAAAACGAAATCCATGCAACAACTACAATCCTATCCAACCGTTATAAATAGCGCGTGCGATTTGCCACATCCATCCATTCCGCGGTGCAAGTTGCCATTGCAGGCACGGCCCGTGAACTGTGAAACAACGGATCTTTTCGGGGAAGGGGCTATGTGCACAGGGAGTCAAAATAGGCCCGGGGGGCAGCTAGGAAAACTGCAAAATCCGCTGTCCGGAGGAGCCGCCCCCGTTGCCTTCGTGCATCATCCATCGAACCATGATTTTTTACTACTACTTGCGCGCGGTCGAACAGACAGGCTGTCACTACTACAAAACACATCGCAGCAGTCAGTTCACCACTGACGGTCCAGCGGTGACTCATAGATGACTGCGCAGATGAGTCACCACTGACGGATAGTGCCTATCCTCCGGTGGCTCACCACTGACGTCCACTCACCTCTGACGGGTCACACCAATGACCCATTAGTGATGAGGAGTCATCGCTCACACCAATGACCCATCTGTGGTGAGGGGCCATCCTTCTATAAGCATGCGCGGTCTCTCTTTTCTTAACCCTAACCTCTCTCCCGCACCCTCCCTCCGCGCCTCTCCGATCCCCCTCCGCGCGTCCCTCCCTATGGCCGCCTCCGCACCAGCGCCACGGCCTCGGATTCGCATTGAACCGCCGCCCCTCGGATCCGGTCCCGCCGCTGCCTCCCATCCGGCGCGCCCCTTCCCGCCGCCGTCTCAGATCCCCCTTGGATATGCATCGGCCCTGCACCTCTTGGATCTGGTCCCAATGCCGCCTCCCCTCCGACAACGCGTTGGTGGTGCCTGCCGTGGCCTCCCGCCCTCATGCGGTCGTAGGCTAGGCCGACGCCCCTCGTCCCCGTCTACCTCCCCGGTGGATTGGGCTCCTGCCGCCGTGATGGTGGCAAGTTCACCATGCCGCTACCACGGTGGCAGTGATGATAGGCATGGGCTAAAAACCATACTCGGTGTGTTCACCACTTCCTCTGCGCTCTCGTCTCTCCCCTATGATCTGGGATGTGGCCTTCAAGCCATGATCGTGCAGTGTGCCGGCCATCGAGCCGTGTCTCGTTTACTATGCTTGTTAGAATGGTATATTGCAGGATATGTCGGAATTGCTATATGTTAGAATTTGTTAGAACAGATACTACGCTTGTATTATCCATTCTTATCTTCCCTATTCCCTCTCACCTCATCTGAAAAGATCACTAAAAAATTCCTCCTTACCTTATTCCCTCTCACCTGATCTGGATAGACAGTACCTTTGGTCTTCTCTCCTAACAATTAAAACTAATAAGAAACATATCTACATTTGATTTACGCTGAACACCCGATGATGGTTGCAATCCTGAGTGTTTTTTATTGATGGGAACATATGTTATACTCCATTGCTTTCAATGCTCGATGATGATACTTCTACGCACCCGAGGGTTTTTTATTGATAAGAACTGATGCTATACTTGTGCACACGATTTGAGAGCCATTTTCTCGTCTTAAACCTAGGTTTGCTTTGCCAGGTTGTATACCTTGGGTGGGCAGTCCCAGAATTTTGGCTTTTTTTTTCTGGATTTTGCCTATGATGATAAAACCCATAATAAGACAATAGGGTATAGGGTTTAGGCTTGAGGATTCGGTTCTAATTTTATTAAAGCCAAGTCTTTAAGCCTACAACATAATCTCTATTCAAAGTTGGGTAATACTGAGGTATGCATATCCTAGTTTTTTTAATTTACCTAGCTTCTAAAGAATAGCTCAAACCAGTTATGTTGTTTCTAGTCGAGGGAACGACGTCGTTGGTCCAAAAAATTTTTAATTTTTTTTTTGCGAAACTACCTAAATAAAAAAAACTAGCACATGCCATTTTGTGCCAATGATGATAATGCCATATGTCTGAGCTATTCTTTTAACCATTTCTAAATGCCTGATCTATTGTTTGCATATGCTTCAATGACAGCCCAAGTCAAGGATATACACCACGTGGTCCTCATATATGTTATGCGTTCACAACATGCTTTTGTTGCATGAACGAAAGCATTGTGTTGAAGCAATAATATTTTAGGATTGTCTGATGCTTGCCCTTGGCCTCATTTGTGATTTTGTCATATGTAGCCCATTGGTCGCGACTTTAGAGTTGGTCATTTGAAGTAGCTCATCTATGTATGCAAATCTGAGGCACTTCTATACCTTTGACAAAATATTTGGATTTGGTTTTAATTTCATTAAAGCAATGTAAGTCGCAAGTACCGATAGACATTGCTCTTGTTTATGATAGCAACATAAATGGGCAGTTCTGACTCATTTTTCTTAACATTCTGGAACATTTTTACCTCATTTGCTCCCCGTGTCCACATGAAGAAGACGCTCCGAAGCTCCCTCGGAAATCTTCGGTGGCTCCTTGTTCTTCGGAACATGAAGAGCATGAAGGCTCTGGCGATTTTCGAGGGGGCTTCACAGCATCCCTTCATGCTTGCACGCGGAGCATGTCTAATGCTAGCGCATGACATAGAAGTGTTAGCGAATGTTTTGTAAATAGAGTCAGAACTTTCCTTTTAAGTTGCTATCATGAACAAAACCAATTGAACTGTTTCTGAGACTGTTTCTTAGCGTGCTCATGATGTTTAGCTTTGTTAAGTTGAACTTCAAGTCTTACGTTGCTAAGTTGAATTGAATTTAATTAACAGGGAGCATATTTCGGCGACACTGTACAAAAAATACTGGTGATGGGTCTGAGTTTTCCTGTCAGAGTTTTTACGCCACCTCTATTGGGGTTGTGTTTTTTTACCCCAAAACTTGATCTCCAAACGATTGATTTAGGTGATTATACGTCTTAACACTATAGATTATATTCGGATGCTAATAGCAAAAAACTGAACAAAAAATTATTTTTATATGTGTCAACAGGCAGACCAGGGAGAGACCTATTTCATCTCATCACCATTGTGACGTTTTGCTGAACTATACAAGACACTTTCTTGGAAAGATTGTTTTGTACAGTGTAACCAAAATATCACAGTGGTGATGATATTATATTTCATTCACACAATACAAAAAAAATTAAATGTCATCTGTGAGCACATGACCTCGAGTGTGACCCGGATAATCCAGAAGATGGAACTAGTAAGGGTCTGAGGTGTTGGATGTTTCGAGCAAGCCTGGAGCCAACATACTTTGATGTTCTGCATCTCCGTGCTCAGTTCTGGGGCTAACGACAGAGCTCACAAACCTTCCTGCTCTAAAAAAGAAGGGGAGTTCATGGGTCTAACATGTTCATACGACCAGGAAGATGAAGACGGTGCTGACAAGGGTCTCAGGTGGTGGATGTTCTGAATGTCACAAATCTGATCATGGGGCAATGTGTATGATTAAAATGTGTAACTATTTCGAATGATATGATGTATGAAATATGTGTGAAATGTGTGTGTGCATGCGTATGTGTACAAAATTGTGCATCCTTTATGAAATTGTATGAAATGTGCAATGTGTATGATCAATTGTGCAATGTGCTTCCTCAGTAGCTGGAGGCTGCTCAGAGCTAGTGCAGCTGCGGCTACATTGCTAGCAGTGTTTGTTTTGTAGGCTCTGCTAGCAGCTGCAGCCTGATAGAACTGCAAGTGCACGGATCACCATAGTCCCTTTCAGTGGAAGTATTATCCTGAGATTTATCAAACCATGGGAGCAAAGGAAGAGAGTGTTGTACCTTTCCCAGAGCTACAAATGTCAGCGAT
This sequence comes from Hordeum pubiflorum, assembly GCA_000582825.1. Lineage (NCBI taxonomy): Eukaryota > Viridiplantae > Streptophyta > Magnoliopsida > Poales > Poaceae > Hordeum > Hordeum pubiflorum. Next base: position 6,539 of record CBMN010077187.1, on the reverse strand, counting down.
TAGCCGTACTTGCACCCAAGTTGTCACTTGGAAATAGTTTACTAACTATCGTCTTTTACGGGGCAACGACAATAAAGATAAGATAAATGAAGTAACAATATGAAAGTAAAGATAGGAATTAAAGACACGACACTAACACTAAACTAGACGACGAGTAATAAACGGCTCTAGGCTAACGGCTATCTAATCATGCAATGGTCTACTATATAAAACAAGCTCGAGGGCGAAGCCAACGCTAGGCATGCCACGCAGCAGCGTGCACATACCCCTCACACCACTACCGTACACACCAAACTGTCACTGGTGTTACGACGGTAATTAAAGGTTTCCCTGTGGGTGCGGCAAATATTAAATGAGTCTTTGTGAATCGCCTAACTAGATGATCAAGGAACCAAAGATAGCTTCTATCACTGCCGTACCTCATGGCCCTATAACATGCAATTGGTACAAACCCCTGTATTTCCCCGCATATGCGTGCATTAGTAGGATGGCACCAAGGACTTGATCTAGGCATAGCCAAACATGTACGTAAACCAACATGAAAGAATTACCGAAACCTAGAGACATTCAATTACTCAAACATAATCTTCAGTGACATAGAGTTAGGGGTGAAGTTACAGCCCAACAACACGTTGGGGGAGAAGGGAGTCATGGAGGTGAAGGAGATGGCAGCGGCGACGATGGCAGTGCCGGCGGTGCCAGGTACAATAGCAAAATTGTATGTTTACGTTTGCCAACCACTCAACTACCCTTGCAGAGCTGAGTGCAAGCCTAGGCCTCACACCTATTTGGAAATAGAATAATGATGGGGTTGGAAGAAGTCAATTTCAAAGAAAGTCTTGCATCAACGCAGCTGATCATTCGGCAATAGAAAAGGCCGTCTAATCAATGTTAATGCAAGGAGTAAGGATCGCCATGTAACTAGGATGTATAGAGCTATGAATATATGAAAGCTCTCCTATAGACTAAGTGGGGTTGCATCCAACTTTCTTGCTCATGAAGACCTCGAGCATAGAGGTAGCTCGGCATCGGAATATGCAAGCCAAGTTCTATATTGTAAATTCCCCACTAGTATATAAAAATATGAAGCTCATGAAACTTTTTGCTTTACAATGCATGAAGTAGTGCAACTTTGGAGCACTTTTGTGTAGACTAAAAATGATAATGGTATAGTTCCTTCTCTCACACTTTTTTGTGACACCTCCATGGTGCATCTTTTATTAGGTCTCTCTCTCTCTCTCTCTCTCTCTCTCTCTCTCTCTCTGGTAGAAGCAACACCTTACAAAGATAAACAATACACTTTACTTTTGACACACTTCAACTGAATGTAATCATAACTCAATCTCAAATCATGAGAGAAACTCTATATGAATGCTTTGGTAGTGTACCAGTATCACAAGATTTAGCGTAGAATATGACAATGATGAACAATGGCTATTTGTGCCAAGTAACATGAAGCTAGCTATATGATCAAGTAAAGCATAAGAAAAGAAAGAACATGTCTCTAGTCATGTAATGTAATGGCATGATGGTAGTGTATAGCAATATACTCGGAAGGGCTATGGAAATGCCATGATACGTATGTATGGTGGACTTTTTGAGGAAGATATTTGTGTTTATGTTTAGGAGAACAAGAGAAAGTCCTCCCACGGTATTTGGTTGTACCAGCGAAGTATGCACCAAGTCTCAATGTGAGAGTGGGCAACGCTCTATACCGAAGAGGCTAGCAATATGATTAATAAAAAGAAAGTGAAAAAGCTTTGAACTTGCATTAATCATAAAGAAATCAAACACTACACAAGAGCGCCGTGGCATCATATTGCATAAGACTCAAAAGCTAAGTACCCCAAGGGAGAAGGTTGGTAGGAGTCAACCATCGCGCTGCCCCGGATCAACCAAAGTCACTGGGTCTCTTAGCAAAAGCTCTACAACATTCTAGCTCTAATCAAGTCACTATTAGAGTCCCCAACTTTTGTATTTAGGTGAAAGAAACAATGGTTCAAAGGACTGCTTTATTATTTTGAAAATGGGATCATGGCAATATCTTTCAGAGGATAACATGATTTCTCATGAGCTAGGAAAACTTATACAAAGTACGTAAAAGCCCTAACTTGGCACTATGGGGCCTAACATGCGTGACTGGTTCCCTTATATAAGTATGAATCACTCTTACCTAAGAAAGCATGTCAAAACAGTGGGACACCCAATTGCATAAGAACTATAAGATAAAGAACAATGCACAAGATCTACTCATGCAAAAATGACCTCCACAAGTTTAGGACTTTTGCAAGGACTAAACTTTGGCGAATTATGAAAAGAACACAGAAATTGCAGTTTAATGAAAGAGAGTGCGAGAGGAGGTACCTCCCCAAGCTTAAGTTTTAAGCAAGGTGTGGTCCACTTTTACCTTCAATAGGCATGGACCTTTGCTTCAATGAGTTTTCCTTGACGTGGTCCGGTGGCTACCTTCTGGGAAAACCTACTAAAAGCAAAACTAGAAAGAAAATGAATTTAGTTTGTGCTTTTGTTGTTTTCCAAAAAACATTGAAGGCACAAAGTGTTAGCTCACAGGTGACAAAAAACATATGTCTCATAAAGGTCGGTTCATCATCCTAAGCACCATGCTCAAGAAGACAAACTAAGTCTAGAAGTTTGCTGTACTCCTAGATTCTAATTGAAGTGCAAGTGAGATAAGAAATGAAACACAAATGTGCAGCCTCCTATGTGCCTAAATAAAAAGTACTACAATGACTTTGATTGAGCAAGGTTCAGGTTGGAAGATATTACCAGTTACTTGCGGTTGAAGCTTGTCAAATTGAAGCAACTGAGCGGCTTGTGCGAGTTTTCATACGGTTGTCACCATACCGTACACGTCACCGCACAAGGTCCTAGTCTCTGCGAAAAATAAACACACGAAAAGAAAGGAAAAAATTCAGTATATGAACAGGGTTCGTATACCCATCCGGGTAAAGAAAACACGAAGTACTACAGAGAATTATTGGTTAGGGAGCTTCAAAGGTAATGAAAGAAAATTATATTGCAAACATGCGGTTAGAAAGTAACCCATTGAACTTGGATTGTAAAAATAAGTCGAATGAGTGGTTAGTTGCCTCGGCACGAGTGCTGGTACAAGCGACTGCGCTCGTACCGGTGCTCGGCTTTGGTTCTTGCTCATCGATTCTTAGCGTCGATCGATATTCGAATATGCAATTTGGGGATTGACAAATCCACAAGTATGGAATAATACTCATTGAGCATCATGGTGGTTGCTTCCCTTTTTGATATCTCCTGTAATTCAAGCAACTGACCTTGGTTTTGTGCCAACTCATCCCTAAGGCTAATGTCAAGTGGCATTTCACTAGAAGGAGTCATCAGAGGCACATCGGGAACAATGCCAATAGGTGATTCATACTTACCGATGTGAGCAATGTTCTCAACAAGGAAATCTGAAATGTGAGCTCTATCATTATCCTCTTGTGGAGAACATTCAAGTGATATTTCAATAGGTTCGATGAAAGCTCTAATAGAACTTAGATATGACAAATGATCATCAAGCTGAGCAATAATTCTATTTAGAAATTTACTGTAATCGGTGGAGGATGCGGGACGGTGGTCATTCCATCCTTTATCCTCATGTACCTTTTGTTGCTCATCGATTTCTAAACACTTCTTTTAGAGTAGCTCCTCGTTTACTGATCTCCCATTGCTCGACTATTTCCTTGGATTCCTGCATGAGGTTATGTTCCTACAATTTGGAAGCTTGGGTAGCGGCTGTAACTCGTTGACTAAAATATTTTTATGAAATTGGTAAGTGATGTAAAAGTCATGAAAATGTTGCACCAAGTACATGTATGAAAAGGCCTCTTCATCATATGGATCAAGCTCCTTTATCCTGGATATAAGTTTCGAGGCTATAAAGAATAAGATTAGCTCCTGTAATTGCTCAATGGCATCAAAATCGTAGTCATCATTGTTATATGATGCCACTATAGGGTTTGGGTGAATTTTGCAACTAAAGCTCATATGATTATTGGATTTGCAAACATCACAAAATGTTGAGAGTTTAACTATCCCTATATATTTTTTTGGGTTAGAAGTAAATGACAACAAGATAGTAAACTAAATGCAAATGGAAAGGAAACTCCCAAGCGCTATGCCCCCAGGCAATGGAGCTAGAAAAATATTTGATAGAACCGCAAGTGCACAGATTACTGTAGTATCATTCAGTGGAAGTATTATCTGAAGATTTATCGAACCACAGGAGCAAAGGACGAGAGTGTTGTACCTTTTCCACAGCTAGAGTTGTCAGTGACTAGCTGTGCTTGCACCCAAGTCATCACTTGGAAATAGTCTACTAACGACCATCTTTTACGAAGCAATGGTTGTAATTATAATATAAACTAAGTAACAATACGAAAGTAAAGACACTAATTAAAGACATGACACTAACAGTAAACTAGACAACAAGTAATAAACAACTCTAGGTTAACGGCTAACTAATCATGCAACGGTCTACTATGTATATCAAGCTAGAGGGCGAAGCCAACACTAGACATGCCACGCAGCAGCATGCATATACCCCTCACACCACTACCGTAGTCATCTAACTATCGCTGGTGTTACGATGGTAATTAAGGGTTTCCCCGTGGGTGCGGCATAGAGTAAATGAGTCTTCGGGAATCCCCCAACTAGATGATCAAGCAACTGGAAATAGCTTATGTCACCGCTGTACCTCATGGCTCTATAACATGTAATTGGTACAAACCCCCGTGCTTTCCTAGATACGCATGCACTCGTATGACGGCACAAACGATTTGATCTAGGCATAGCCAAAGACATATGTAAACCAACATGAAAGAATTACCGAAACCTAAAGACATTCAGTTACTCAAACATAATCTTAAATAACATAGAGTTAGGGGTCAAGTTACAACCCAACAGCATGTTGGGGGAAGAAGGAACTCATGAAGGTGATGGAGATGGCAGCAGCAATGGTGGTTGCGCCGGCGGTGGAGATGGCGGTGCTGGTGGGGCAGATGGCGGTGGAGACAACGGCGCTGGTGGTGGAGATGGTGCCAGCCCTCCGACCGGCACGGGCATTGGTGGAGACTCCCTCCTCCTGCTTCTTCTTCTTGGCCCTTCCTCTATGGTGGAGATGGATTTTGGAGTGGTTAATATGGAGGTTAGGTCCAGCCCCCATTGATGAATGGCAGGGAGAGATTGATTAGGCGATTAGGGCCGGCTCCCTTGTGGATGATGGCTTTATATAGCTCAAGCCGGTGCCTCCTCTTCATACATCTCCTCTCCTTTGATCCAAAGGGCTAAAGGTGAGTCAAAACCTCTCCAAATACCTTTCTTATCCTCCAAGGATTCCAAGGAAACAAACGGGGACGAAATCAGAGTTGAAACGGGAAAGTTACAGTAAATTCCGTCAGTCAGAGAGGCTGGTACGACCGTCGGTATGAGCGCGTTCGCTCATACCAGAGGTTGGCTATGCATATGGTTGTGTAGCACTTTGTATTTTGGCTGCTATTTCCTCATACAGACTCTAATTTAGGTGATCGTGGGTTCGTTGGAATAGTATACACGAGGAGCACAACCTCCATGTGTTCAATCTTTATTTTGAACAAGTTGTTTGACCTCCATACGTCAAACTCTCCAATGGTCCCATATCTAGTGCTTGCAACTTCTTCGGTTCATTCCCAACTTGGCTCCATTCATCGTGCTAAGTCCTTGTGAGTTCCAACTCACCTACAGACACAACAAAACAAAGAAAACGTAATACAAACTATAAAAACTAAGGATTATTCAATGCTCACATTAAAGGGTATGGAAACTAGTAATTATGCATCATGGACATAAAAGTGGCGCACTGAGACATGATATGAGTAGTTTTAATACTAGGATATGCAACGAATGAGCTATAAAATATGATGGATTTTTGGACGCATCACAACCCCTGCTGAAAAAAATCATAAATATAACCACTCATGGGTCAGTTAGGAAGCCCCATAGGTGATGGCCTCACTGCTGATGGGTCACGTCACCAGGCCCGTTAGTAGTGACCTACCCAGGCCACCCTCCTCCAAGCTCGGTAATCATTAGTAATGGTGGGCTACTTCGGGTGACCCGTCAGTGCTGAGGCCTCTCTAGTAATAGGCTGTGCAACCAAAGTCACCACTTATGGATAGTTACTGATGGTCGCCTCCCATTAGCGGTGAGGGGTTTTGACCCATCAGTGCTGACTGGTTCAGTAGTAGTGTGTTTCCACATTTGGATGCTGTTGAACATTCTGTTCTGTGCTCTGAAATCTAATACACAGCTACTTCTTGTAAACTTTTGTTGGGTCTCCAAGCACAGAGGTTTGTAGGACACCAGTGAGTTTCCCTAAATTAGATGACCGAAGGTTATCGAATCCATGGGAGGTAGTGGCAAAGAACCTTGAGTGAGTGCTCCATTCATAAATTGACAGATTCAATTCACTACGGGAAAAACCCTCGTTGCCGTGCGCGCAGCTTTGCCGTGCGCCCTGGCCATCC
>CBMN010077186.1:0-10387 GCA_000582825.1 Hordeum pubiflorum | reverse complement strand
AAGACTGTTACGATGCCCTATACTTATGGGTTATCAATCGCCGCCGCCAACGGCTCCTCCACGGGGCACCAATGGAGCACGCCTGGACCTTCTGGTTCGGCAACCGCAAGGCAAGTTAGGCAGAATTGTCTTTGGTTGAATGTGTGTTATTTCATACTTGACATGCTGATGCATGTAAGCTACGAGTTAAATATAGCAGACTTGATTGTGTGTGCTGTTAACACGAGCTGACTTTTAATCCAAGCAGTGCAGGTTGAACAAAGTCGACAGTAAACGGTCAATAAAGGACTCTTGGCAATTGGGGAAGAAAAGACGGAAATGTCGAAAATATACAAGAGTCTAAACCAGTACGAACTGGGTTACAATAATTTCTGTGAAGAGTTCCATGAAATGATAGCGTAAAACCATCGAATGTATGTGGTATTTATGGGACATGTATACTTCTCGTCGTAAGATGATTGTCGCGGAAGAAAAACAAGAGCACGAAATAAGAAAACATAGGAGAACTAGGAGTAGAACGAACTTTGCTAAAGATTTGGAGGCAAAAGCCACATCGGAGGATGAATATCACCAGACATGCAGTACCCTACCGATGTAATCCCATCCACGACGACGTTGTCAATGCTTTCATGCTCCTTGTAGTACACACTGCAACGATCATTGCTGGAGCTTGTAAAGAACTTCTCGACGCCTTTAGGACCGTTGCCCCGTCTTTTCTCTACGTAGCTGTGATTGTGAGAGTAGTAGATGTAGTTTCTTCGAAGATCGCCATGCCCATCTGTCGAGAGGTGCATCGCCTTGGTGCTAGTTGCGCCTAAGAATAAAGCATGCATGGTCACCGAGGCTTTTTATCTCATCCCACTTGTACGAGTGATGTGTCGTCGCTTCATCTGTATCGGCATCAACGAGCTCAAACACCAAGAAAAGGGGGCCGCGGATGTTGCACGGCCTTGGCCACGGCCTCCTGATCCGCCTTACCGCCATCACGAGTTTTCCACTTAGCTCAAGAATGTACGTGTCGTGCGGGTCCGATTTTCCCTCCATCAATAAATAGCGGTTTGGCATGGCCAGCCATTGGTTGGGCCCGAACGCCGCCACCCCGAATTCGGTTAGGCTGACCTCACACTTGACAAGTTGTTTGGTGTATCCCAGGAGGCAATAGAGATGGCCATTGCAGAAGGTGATATCCAAGACTACGTCCCCATCGTATCTTCGCCTCGTCCATTCGCGCTCCGGGTGGCCAGGCCCGCAGATCGCGACGTCACGCTCGTCGGTGATGGCAGCGACGATACAACTAGTCGAGGTGGGAGGCCCGGAGAAGATTATCTTTAACGGATGTAACTGGTCGCCAGTTCCCAACCGTGCAGGGGGGGTCCTTCCGTCGCACTATAGAGGGTGCCCCGTCTGGACCGATGAATTGGTTCACGATCCTGGCCTTTTTCTGTTGTGTAGAAAGCAACACCTCAGCACGGGAGAAGAGGTTCACGATCCTCAGCGGGGCATCGGACGGGACGACCCAGCCACCGCCGTAGCTGCCAACGAAGCGCTTGCCGACGGCCTCACTGGGGAACGGGATGGGCGGAAGGATGGTGTCGTCTGCGAGGCAGTACGCATGCTTGGCCTTGTCGTTGCTGCTTGGGTCAAGGATCAGCCATGGAAGACGTGACGGGAGCGTCGGCACAATGGCGCGCCACGATGTGCACACGGCGGCGAAGCGGGCGCCGTCAACGGGGCCGACAAGCCTGGCGTGGACCAGGCGGAGCAGATCGTCCGGGAGCATGGACCACCGCTTCGCCGCCGATGCCGCAGAGGTTCCTTGGATGCTGGTCGTCTCCCCCATCAGGCTTGCTGATCCGATTGTAAATCGATGGATTGTGCGCGCGGATTGGATGCTGACGATTGACGGGACGGCTAGCCCGGCAGTAAAGACCGGACATGTTTATTTGATGCCATGCATGATTCTAATCGGATTCAGACATGGGACTCTACTCGGACACCATAACAAAAAGAAAGAAAATAATTCCTCTTACAATACCTACTCGGATCAATATATGTGTTTTGTCTAGCGACCGCCGTGTGCTTTGTCCGCTCCCTCTAGATAAAATTCGTGACTTCTTTTTGTTTTCTTCATTCGGTTTTTATTCGGTTTTTTCATATATATTTTTGTCTAGCGAGCACGTTTCATTAGGTTTTTTCAAAAAAAAATTGGCGAGCGAATTCCGTTTCCCCACCTACCCAGCTAGACATTTTTTTAATCGAATACAAAAGGAAGCCGGCGGCAATATCACCTCGTTCGGACCTAGCGCGAACGCGCGCGTACACTGTGACGTCTCCTCGTATCGTATGTATACGAAGACTCAACCATCATAGAAAAAAGATCAAACAGCGCACGACCCTAAAACCTCTGGCGGCGCCTTAGGCGATTAGGGTTTTGACCGTGGAACCCTCTCTCGTCCGGAGATTCGTCGCCGGGGCGAAGCTAGTTTGATCGCAAAGGATCACAGATGGCCGTCCCCGGTGCCGCTGCTGGAGCGGGGATGGGGGACGAGGCGCCGGCGGGCCGCGACGCCAGGAGGAAGTTGGAGGAGGCTTTGGGCAAGTTGGATATCTCGAAGGAAGAAGCCACTCCATTGGTAATCGACGATCGCGTCGAGGGGGGACCGCGAGGTGGCTGCTGGCTGGTAAAATTCTTCATCGAAATCAACTTCATATCCAGACCATCACCAATGCTCTTCGTCCGGTGTGGGGAAACCCACGAGGCTTGAAGTTCAGATCAGTAGGAATCAACATGTTTCTCGCTGAATTCGAGAACCAACGTGACAGAGATTGCGTTTGGGCTGGATCGCCATGGCATATCAACAAGCATGCGGTAGTGCTTGCGGAATTTGATGACTGTATGAGGCCGGATGAACTCATGTTCGATCGGCTCCAGGTTTGGGCGCGAGTTGTTAATCTACCCTACAATTTGAGGGATGAATCTTCGTGGACTCCCATTGCTAAGCAGATGGACAAGAATGCACAATCTGTTAGTTTTGATCACAATGGTGGTTTTTTGCGAGCACGGATCACAATCGAGGTGGAGAAGCCACTGCGAAGGTGGATTCTCATTGATTCTGCCAGGAGGAAGAAAGTGGATATGTACGACATTCAATATGAGCAGATTCCATATTTCTGTTTCTCTTGTGGCAGACTAGGGCACTCTGATTTGTATTGTCCAACGCCAGGCTCCCGGGATGAGAAGGGGGAGCTCCCGTTCGAACCAAAGCTTCGCGCGCCTGATGAATACAGAAAGCCGGCGTCGTCGGAGAACTCCTCCAGGGAACAGAACTCAGGTGCTCATAGCAAACATACAACCAGAAACTCAAGCACACACAAAGATACTGGAGAGGAAGTGGTTTCCCCCGTCAAGAACAAACAGCAACCGAAGCGGAAGGAAGTACCAAATCAAGTCTATCGGCCTGTGGCTAAAACCACGCTGATGCTCGCCGATGGAACTGCTGCTGCTGACGAGCGAACGAGTCTGGGGCTGATTGATACAACTTCAGCAAGTAATGATGTGGACGAGGTTGCGGACCGTAGCCCAAAGAGGAAGAAACCTACCCCTGAGAATTAGGCATAGGTCGCGGTGCGGCCCTGGCCACTCCAATGAGTTGTATCAGCTGGAACTGCGGAGGGCTTGGGAACCCCGAGGCAGTTCGCGAGCTTCGCAGTATTGTGAGGCTGGAAGGACCCTCTCTACTCTTTGTAATGGAAACTAAAATTAGAGCAAAAAGAGTAGAGGACCTGCAGAATAAGCTAGGTTTTGATGGATGTTTTGCTGTAGACAATGTCGGCCTTAGTGGGGGCATTGGTCTGTTTTGGCCTAAGGATGTTACTGTGGAATTAAAAAACTGCAGTAAGTATCATATAGATGTTTTGGTTCGTAATAAAGATCAGAACTCTCCCGTGTGGAGATTCACAGGTTTATATGGAGCTCCGCGCGCTGAGGATAGACATCTTAGTTTGCAGCTCCTGCGTACACTGTTCGCCATACCGCATGCTGCATGGCTGTGTATGGGCGATTTCAACGAGACTTTATACGCTAGTGAGCATTTCAGTAGAGCTTCTCGGCCGGAGAGCCAGATGAGAGCTTTTAGAGATGTGACTGATGATCTTTCCTTCCAGGATTTGGGTTGGTCAGGCATAGCTTACACACGGGATAATCACCAATCTGGATAGGCAAATGTAAAAGCTAGGTTGGACCGAGCCTTTGCAAATGAAGAATTCCGACAACTCTTTCGATACATTAGAGTTAAACATCTATCTTCAGTGGAATCTGATCACTGCTATGTTGTTGCGGAAATCAAGGAATCTTTCCCTTCTAGGTCAAGGGCAAAGAAGCAATTTCGGTATGAGAATGTGTGGCAAACTCATACTGACTATGATCGCCTAGTTTCTGAAACTTGGCGTAGAATTAGCCATGGTCTGGGGCTGCAGGGTATTGCTACGACACAAGGGGAGCTTCAAGCAACTCTAGAGCCATGGAGTTCAAAGGAGTTTGGCTGTTTGACGAGGACGGTGAGACAACTTCAGAAGAAGCTTGATCGGATCCGGGTTCACTCCATTGGTCGGGGGCCGTCTGATGAGGAGAAACGCACAGTACAAAAACTAAAGGAAGCGCTATACCAAGAGGAGATATGGTTCCGGCAGCGATCACGAGTATCGTGGCTTCGGGGAGGGGACCGCAACACTTCCTATTTTCAGGCACAAGCACGACAGCGTAGACGTTTGAACAAAATACAAGGGCTTCAGAGAGCCGACGGGTCGATTTGTGCCGATGCAAATGAGGATAAGGATGAGGTGCAAAGTTTTTATGAGTATCTCTATCAGTCGGAAGGTTTTGTTGATGCCAGTGTTCTACTCGATCATGTTCCTATGAAAGTTACCCCGGATATAAACGCTAAGCTAATCAAACCCTATACTTCAGAGGAGGTCAAGGATGCGCTCTTTCAGATGGCGCCATCGAAGGCCCCCGGTATTGATGGATACACTGCTGGTTTTTACCAGTGCCACTGGGATCTTCTGGGCTCTGATGTAACTAGCGCAGTATTGGGCTTTCTAAATGGCGGGGAACTACCTGCGGGTTTGAACGACACTTCCATCACGCTAATCCCGAAGGTTAAACACCCCCAGTCCATATCTCAGTATCGTCCTATTGCACTTTGTCCTGTTCTTTACAAAATTGCGGCTAAAGCAATCACTAATCGCATGCGACTGTTTATGGATGAGATTATTAGTGAAGAGCAGAGGGCGTTTATTCCTGGCCGTCTCATTACTGACAATGTCTTACTCGCATATGAAAGTGTGCACACAATGAAGAGGCAGAAAAGAGGGAAGAATTACTCCTGCGCGGTTAAGCTTGATATGATGAAGGCATATGATATGATGAAGGCATATGATCGCGTTGAGTGGCACTATCTGGAAGCAATCACTACAAGAAATCTGTTAATCGGTGACAGTATAATTCTGTCACGGGTTAGTGCAAAAACGTCAAGGAGGGTCGGTCATGACGGATTAAAAATCCGTCATTTATATCGCGTCATAATTTGATACCACACCTTCCATGACAGTTCCTGGCCGTCAGGGGCCGGTCCCCAGGCCCATCCAGCAAAAACTGGGCCCGAGCCATTGTGACGGAACAAACTGTCATGGCCTTACGCCACGTAGGATTCTGGACCGACCTATTGGAATGACATGGCCGCCTACGTGGATACTATTTTTGTCACAAAAACCGTCATGGATTTTGGCATAATTTAATGTAGTCAAGCCTATTAGCACATATCTTTCAACCAATTTTTACCCAATATTATTTTTGACCTTCATACTTTACACCGATAATTCCATTTTTTTTCCAAAAACAAAGTATTTCCGAGTGTTATACAATACATAAATAACATAGTATTTACATAGCCATCCGGCCGTATCTACAACATAACAATTTACAAAATCCTCCAAGTAATGATAATTTACAACATCAATTAACAAAATACAACACTGGGCAAAGTTAGAAACCTGCACAATCTAGTTTACATCATCAGAACATATAAATTATTAAGGATGTTATTCAGGTTCTTGCTGGTAGCCCTCTTGATGGCAACTATCATGTCATGGCAGATTGTGATGGGCTGAACCAAGAGCCCACTACCCGATCATACCTATAGCATATTTACAACAAGAGACTATTAGATATTTGAGATATGAATAGACAATAGAGATAAGAGTATTAGAACATACACACAAAAATGAATTACAAGTTGTTCTAAGTTCTGAAAACTTACAGTGCCTACAAACGAGAATAACAAAGTATCTACGCTAAAAAATGGGTCGACTTAAACTTCAAATATTCATATGTCAAATAGTTTACACAAGAAATTCAATGTGTAGGCAGCATGTTCATCTTAAAACGCTGACAATAGTAAACAGTGCTTTGCTTTCCAAGTAAACCTCAAATGACATCTGAAATACCAACAAAGAATATGATACAGTTCCGTTGGCAGATCTCCCACACTCTTAAAGTTATATTAGATTAAAAATCAAAATATGTAATGCAGTGGACTATGCAAACTAGGCTAGATCAGAAGAGCATCAACAACTTGGGTAAACATTTTTAACACATGGCTTTCAGGCAAAATTAGACAAACACATTTAAAACACTTCACATGACCATCCAGTGTATGAATGCAAGAAAGCATCAAAGGAAATGGCACCATTTTTCTGAATCTACTTCACATCTAATATGCTCTAACTTAAGGGATCAAAAGAGATTGATGAATCTAACGAATTTGTTCATGTTTGTTTAAATTGGCCCAAGATAATTTTAGCTCATTAACAGAACATACACACACGCGCACGCGCGCGCGCGCGCACACACACACACACACACAGACCTTCCGTGGCGTTGGGGTCGGCCCTCCTCTCCCGGCATGCCCTTGACACAACCAATTAGATGGTAGAAAAGTTCCTGCACAAATGAAAAGAACAGAGGTTTGGCTTCAGACTATTGCAGCAGCAAAATTGTCCAAATAAATAGAGAAACTGATGATATTGCTGAAAAATTGTCAAAATTATATCAGCTACCAAACTCTCAGGTCTTGCAGCAGCAAGATAGTAGAAAGTGATGGGTCAGGAACGTAACAGAATCTGCTCTTCCAACATGTTCAGATCGGGAAGAGGAAAAAAAGACAGAACTGAACAGAGAGAGGAGAGGAGCATCCAGTACAGTAAATAACTTAATCTAATTTACTAATGCAAGCAAGCAAAAAATAGCATTCATTCCAAGGGCCATGAAGTCGGGAAAATGATATCAACAAGACATGGTCCACCAAGAGATGGCAACTCTAGCAGTGTATCAGTGCAATGCGTGTATCATGGACATGATCCAATTCAGATGTTATGCACACAGAAATATACGGGCAGTTATAATTTTACTGAAACCACGCAACAGTCCAGATCTTGAATAGACAAAACTCTACATCCTAGCTAATTCACATCAAGAATAGAACAAGCGGAAGAATGGAAGGGTATCAATCCCATCCCGTTCTTCTTGAGGATAATGGCATCGATGTCGATCAGGTAGGAGATGTGCCGACTACAATGTCCAGAGCGAAGTAATTAGTCTGACAACCAACTCCGAAACCATGGCTCATGAGTTCTAATTTTCACAAAGATCAAACAACCAGTTTCACAAACTGAAGACTGGAACGCTAACTTGCTTAAATTTATTTATCAAAACTGAAGACTCAAAGCTAGAACGCTAACCCCTTCTCTGTTCTACACAATCCTTCCTGCACAAATGCATGGATGAAACAAGTGTTAACATATAAAGAAGTGACCTGAACAACAACTATGAACCAACCATATAATTTGCAGATTTTCAAAGAATTAACCTATAAAAAAGTGACCTGAATATCAGCTATGCAACATCCTTTTTACATGTTCCTTCAAGATTTTGCTTTCTAAAGTACACATACTTATTTCTCTTGCATAAAGCCATGTAGGAGGGAAATGATCATAGAACTGTTGTTTGTAGGCTGCTATTATACTGAACATTATTTGGCATTACAAGTTAACCACGGACAAGGTATATATTCGATTTGCAGACATGCTACTTCTACTTCTATCTAACTATTGAATTTACTATTATTTCGGAAGATAACACCGACCAAATGTCTGGAGAATGCATTAGTACGTACATGATAATTAAAATGTAAATATTCAGACCAAAATATCAGATCAAAGAAGATTATATTTCACATAAACTTGACTGAAATTAAATCAGAAAAAAACCATGTAGTACAGGACCACAACTAGAAATATGTTGTGCCACTTTCCAGGTATTGGAAATTTGAAACATGAAGGCACCGAGTACATGACAGCAACAATAGACATGCAGTGCTAGCTTCCAAGGATTCATTTCAGTACAAGAAGAATTAAGGGGGAGTTTTGTTAAAAATAACCGTCAAGGAGCGGACATTTACATACTGATGGGCACATACTGATGGGTCCATACAAATGGACAAGCAAGGAGCAGCCGTTTACTGCAAATGCCATCCAGATCCAGACGTATATAAACTGAACCAAACCGCGGTGCTTATTAGTATGTATGTACGTAATAGATGCAAGTGCCATCCAGATTTGGGGGTAAAGGGGGAGAGAGAGAGGGAGGAAGCTCACCACGTCCACGTTGCAAGTGTCGCGTACAAGAGGAGGCAAATCCACAGGCATGAGGTTGAGCTGGACATCGCCGGATGGGTGGACGAGATTCAGGGACGGGGGTGCCTGAGCTATACCGACGCGCGTCCTTAGAGGTAGAGGACGAGAGAGAGCACCGGCGTTTGCCGCCGCCGTCGTCGAGCGGGACAAGGTCGTGGCGCCCGCGCTCATCCCAAACATGCCACTGCAGGGTGCGGCACGTCAGCACATTCTGTGGCAGGACGGCCTCCGCGCGGCCCTGTTCCAGGATTACCATCCAGCGGGTGGCAGGGGACGAAGAGAATCCACCGGAGCCACGCCGGCGAAGAAACCCTAGCTACAGAGATGGGTTGAGAGTGGGCGTTGGTGGCCGGGAGTTGCGAATCTAACCGGAGGGGAGGAAAGAGCGGATCAAGGGGAAGATAGGGGTGTGCTGTGCGCCGGCCATAGCTGCCGGAGGCAGCCGGAATCAAGCGGCGGCGGCGTGGAGTCGCGAGAAGTCACGTGGGGGAGAGGTAGGGGGGCTGGCTGCGCAGGAGGGAGAGGTCGATGAGGGTTTAGGGTTAGCATTTTATACGGGGAACGGTTAGTCGGGCTTGAGCGGGCCTGCGGGGCTGTACTAGTCCGTGCATGACAGTTTTCGAAAACGTCATCCGAATTCCGTCATGCATTAACAGGTTTCTTGTAGTGAATCTTGTCAAAACTTGGATTCAGCTTGCAGTTTGTCAGGTTGATTATGAAATGTGTATCTTCAGTCCAGTTCTCGGTACGAGTGAATGGCGAATTGCTTCCTTTTTTTACTCCTTCTAGGGTTTTCGGCAAGGCGATCCGGTATCCCCTTTCTTGTTCTTGCTTTGTGCGGAAGGTTTTTCCTTGCTGTTGAAGTTTTATAACGGAGGAACGATCGACAGGGGTTTGAGGGTCAGTTTTAGATCACCATGGGTTTCCCACTTATTATTTGCTAATGATAGTTTGATCTTCATCAATGCACAGAGCCCAGAGTGCCGTCAGACTGAATGAAATTTTGCGAATCTATGGGGAGGCTTCAGGTCAGCGTGTTAATCGTGATAAAAGCTCTATTTACTTTAGCTCTAACACCCCTGATTTTGTGAAGCAAGATATGAAAGCAACCCTGAACATCTAGGTTGGGGCGTTCAATGAGAGATATCTAGGGCTGCCTACAGCTTTCGGACGGATTACGAGCGGTACGTTTCAGTATATTGGCTACAGAGCTCGTGCAAAAATTCAAGGTTGGTCGGAGAAATTACTAGCGTGTGCAGGACGTGAGACACTTCTGAAATCTGTCATCCAAGCAATGCCGACCTACCCAATGAGTACCTTCTTGCTTAATAAGAAGGTTTGCAAGAGTCTGACTTCTCCTATGGTGAAATATTTCTAGAGCAGTTCTCTTGATAAAAAAAATCCATGCATTGGGTGTCTTGAAATTGATTTGACATTAGACATATAGAGACTCCAGAAACTCATCCAAAACATAGAACCCAAGCCTTCGAAATGAGTCCCGAGGGGGAATTGGAAAGGATGAGACTGCCATCATCACTTTGGCGTGCAAGGGAACGTCAGCATCAATCACCTTTCTCAACAATCATCGCCATCACCATCTCCATCTCGTTTTTTTAAATGGTCGGGGGGGGGGGGG
>CBMN010077181.1:43-18118 GCA_000582825.1 Hordeum pubiflorum | reverse complement strand
TCCTGCTTTGATTGTATTGATGACGAGGTATCGAGTACAAGATGATGATCTACCTCGAGATTGTTTGTGTAAGCTCTAAACCCTACGATGAATGAGTTGCCCCCCTACGGACTAAACCCCTAGACTTATAAAGTTACCCAGGGGGGATATATTACATATTTAGGTTGGTTGTCGATATGCCGAATATAGAGCTATCCTTGGGGTGCACGCCAAGTCTTCGAAAGTTTCCCTTCTTCATATGAGAAAAACTTGATTCCTTGATTGTCCTTCGAGCGGTGGCTTAACGGGCCCCCAGTACGTCCCATACAAATCGATCACCTCGGGCTGGTACCCCCTAGTCCTCGACATGCTCAACCACATTCCATTCATGACTTAGGATAGTTGGACGTGTTCAGTCCCTGGACAAACTCTCAAAGAGTTGTTGCTCAGAACTCATATGTAGCTTGTTAGAAATGGACATTTGGCATGTCAGGTAGGGGATCTGAGGCGTTATGCTAATCCTGCAGGACAAATTTTGTCTCTCTAAGTGCCACCTCCAGGCAGCGTCCCGAAAAGGTGGTAAGCGATGGATCTCTCTGACCGCTTGCGCCTGATGAAACACACCGTCGGTCGGCGTTGTCCACTCCAAGCAAGCATTGTGAAAGTAGTTTCACGGACGTGCAGAGCGCCCCATGGTCGACGGTCGACGGACGATCAAGACTCGTGCTGTGAAACGTGTGGCCAACTCAAGCCGCTCCGGCAAACAGACGAACAAGAATGCCAACGCCGTCCTATGTTGAGGATGAGGAGTTTCCACGCCCGAGGTGTGCCCGCTGTCTATGCAGCGATGGCTTCGATGACGCAGAACGTGAACTCGTTCTCGAAAGGCCACGCCGACCCTCGCCGGGCGACCGGGGAGTTACTCGAGTCCACATCTCGGCCTGTGCCACGGGAAGGCGCGTGCTTATCTCCAAATTCCAGATCCCTACGGTGGCCGACATACCATGGGCCAAGGATGTCCGCATGGCACAACCAACCCACTGTTCCCATGATCTTAACGGATTCTGACGAAAGATGGCGCCTGTGCATGGGTCTCCCCGAAGGTGATAAACACAAGGAGGGTGGGACTACTCCTGACACAACAGCAAGAAGATGTCCTTCCCCGTGTTGGCCTTCCACATTTCAAGGGATCATCCCAGGAAAAGAGGCATCATGAGTTGGAAAAATCACATTGGATGTGGTGTTCGGGACTCCCGAGAACTACTGGTCCAAGGAGTTGACCTTCCACATCGTGCCCTTCCGAAGTGGTTACCACGCCCAATTGGGGCGGGAGGCGACAAAATTTCATGTCGTCCCACATTACGAATATATGAAACTGAAGATGCCGGGACCCAATGGGGTCATTACCCTCACTAGCAACCCAGATAAAGCACTTCGGGCAGAAAACAAAATGGCATCGCTCACCCTAGAATGGCTAGCCTAAACATTCGCGCCCGAAGAGTTGCCTACTTTTCGGGCCACGGTGGACAAGGACGATGTTATCCTTGATAAAAGGTCAAAATCCACCTCGTTCAAGCCAGCCGGCGAGATTGTCAAGTTCCAAGTTTATCCAACGGACCTGAACAAGACAACCTCAATAGGAGCACGGCTGGACCCCGAAGTAGACGAAGCATTGCGCAATTTCCTTCGTGAAAATTGAGATATCTTCGCCTGGCATCCTTCCAACATGCCAAGAATCCCACGCAACCTAGCCGAGCACATCCTGAACATAATAAAGGGTTTAAAGCCTGTTAAGCAGGCCCTCCGCCGATACTTCAAACCCAAATGCCAGGCCATTGGCGAGGAGCTTGCGAAACTACTTGAAGCCGAATTCTGCCGAGACATCAAACAACCCGAATGGCTGGCAAACCTGGTGATGGTAACCAAGACGGACAAATCATGGCACCATTGCGTAGGCTTCAAGGGTGTCTATGTTGCGTGTCCCAAGGATCCATTCCCACTACCACGAATTGATCAGATCGTGGAGGTAACAGCCTGGCACGACTCGTTGTGCTTTTTGGACGCCTATTTGGGATACCATCAGATAAAGATGAAGGAATTTGAACAAGCCACCACGGCATTCATAACACCCTATGGGCCATTTTGTTTTAATACAATGCCCTTTGGACTAAAGAACGTCGGTGCAACATATCAACGCATGATTCAAACATGCCTGGAGAAACAGATCGGCAAAAAAGTGGAAGCCTACGTGGACGATGTCGTTGTCAAAACCAGAAATGTCAACCATCTCGTAAATGACCTCCACGAAACACTTACTAGTATTAGGACATATCACATTAAGCTTAACCCAGAGAAGTACATCTTCAGTGTACCTGCAGGCAAACTGCTCAGGTTTATTATATCCCACAGAGGGATAGAAGCCAACCCGACAAGATCCGAGCTCTCGCCCGCCTGGAGGTGCCAACCGAATTGAAACATGTCCGGTGGCTGGCAGGATGCATGGCAGCCCTCAACCAATTTATATCCTGCCTCGGGGAAAGGGCATTGCCCCTCTATAGGCTACTAAAGCAGACCAAGAACTTCAAATGGACCAGCGAAGCAGAGGCTGCACTGAAGGACATTAAGACCCTCCTCACTACTAATCACTTACTAGCCGCACCGGGCGCAAGTGAGACAATGGTATTATACATATCGGCCATAAACTAGGTTGTTAGTGTAGTTCTCGTCGTCGAACATGACATGGAAGGACATAAATTCCAGGTCGAGCGACATGTGTACTACGTCTCCGAGGTGCTCACCCCGTGTAAAATGAGATACCCCCACTATTAGAAGATAGCATACGTCGGGTTTATGGCATCTCGAAAATTGCTGCATTACTTTCAGGAATGCTCAGTGACCGTGGCCTCCAAAGTGCCTCTCAATGCTATTATCAATAATAGGGACGCCACGGGACGCATTGCAAAATGGGCGATTGAACTAATGCCCTTTGAAGTTACATATCGGCCATGCCGAGCTATTAAATCTCAGGTGCTGGCCAACTTTGTGGCAGAATGGACTGAGGCCGAGCTCCCTCGGGAGTATAGTACGTACCAACATTGGACAATGTACTTTGACGTCTCTAAAATGCTCGCCGGATTAGGGGACGACATGGTACTCACGTCACCCACCGGCGACAATATTTGGTTTGTACTACAGATTACATAGACCGACTCACACAATGGAGCTGAATATGAGTCATTGTTGCACGGTCTTCAGATTGCAGTCTCAATGGGAGTCCGACATCTAGTGGTCCGTGGGGACTCTAACCTCGCTATATCACAGGTCAATGGTGAATTTGACGCAAAGGATCCCAAGATGATTGCATAAAGAAATGCAGTCTTAACGATCCCAGCTCGGTTTGAGGGGCTCGAGTTTCGTCATATCCCACAGGACAACAACTAAGTCGCAGATATCCTCACCGAGATGAGCGCGAAACGAGACCCCATCCTGGAAAACACCTTCCTGGAGTGGTTGTTTAAACCATATGTTGTGTGGTAGGAGGAAAACATAGACCTCCTCCTCGTGACACAGAAAAGAAAAATCCTTGAACGTTGATGACCTCCTCCCCGAGGACCCTTCCTCGCATATATCCTCCGTAAGGAGCTCCCCGAGGACCAATCAGAGGCCCGATGAATCATTCAACGATCCAAGGCTTACAAGGTCCACGAGGGAGAACTCTATAAAAAGAGTGCTAATGGTGTCCTCCAAAGGTGTATACCCGAGGAGGAAGGGCGAGAGTTGCTCATGGCAATACACTCCAGCATGGGCGGTCATCATGCCGTAGCCTAGACCTTGGTAAGCAAGGCATTCCAGACATGATTTTATTGGCCAACAGCCCGGGCAGATGCAAAAACATTGGTGGAGAAGTGCATCAGGTGCCAGGTTTTTGCCAATAAAAGTCACATGCCCCCAACGGCTCTTCGGACATTCCGATCACTTGGCCCTTTGTGGTCAGGGGGCTAGACATGGTCGGACCACTTAAAGAGGGTACCAAGAAAAAGAAATATCTACTACTCATGGTAGATAAATTCACAAAGTGGATATATGCCAAGCCGGTGACCTCAGCCAAAGCCGAAGCAGTAAATGATTTCCTCTCCGATGTAGTGCATCGTTATGGAGTACCCCATAGCATCATCACAGATAACGGAAGCAATTTCACAGCCCGGGAAGTAAAGGATTGGTGTGTGGATAAGGGCATTAAGCTTGACTATGCCTCGGTATATCACCCCCAGTTCAATGGATAGGTCGAACATGCAAACGGACTAATACTAAGTGGCATAAAACCACTGGATGGAAGAGCTCGACTCCGTACTATGGGGCTTGCGAACCACACCTAATCGGTCCACGAGCTATACACCTTTTTTCATGGTGTACGGAGCAGAAGCGGTCCTCCCATGTGATTTCATTCATGATTGACCTAGAGTGCGCATGTATAAGGAAAGGGAGGCCGAGCTTGACATACAGGATGACTTGGATGCCTTGGAAGATGAGCGGGACGTGGCTCATGCATGTTCTACATTTTATCAGCGGCAGGCCAGTCGTTACCAAAGTAGGGAAGTTCGATCCAAGGCATACAATGTGGGGGACCTCGTTCTTCGGAATCATCCCGAAAAGCAAAAGCATAAACTTTTGCCTATTTAGGATGGCCCGTTTACCAGCGACCGAGTACCTACAGGGAGGCTTACCGCCTCCGAGACCTTGAAGACAACAGACTGGAGCTCCATCCATGGAATGTTGCTTGGCTCCGACGCTTTTACGGTTAAAACGTCGAAACCCTCTTCGTTTTCCTTTTCTCAAGTCAATTTGCGTAACTATCTAGTATAGTAGGCCCTTTCAGCTAGCGTCCATTTGCTTAGGTTATTATAACCATACCCCCGCAGTGTTTGATACATCCGACGTACGCCAGGTACTTCGGCGGCATCTTTACATGTACACTTGTATTGACCCAGGGGCTCTCTATTAATGATGTATCTTTTCCCGTTCTGTTTGCACGCTTATGTTTCGTACGTATGTGCCACCTTCCCTTTACAATGGTATTATGCCAATCTATGCATCAGTTGGCCTTAAGATTTTGCTAAGCTAGGTAGCCTGGCTCCTATGTTTGCCTCCTATGTTCCAGATTGTTCGTCTAGCAGGTAAAGGGAGCATCTTTGTGATTGCTACTTCCGGTTCGCCCGATCAAGTACCTCAGGTGGGTGAAGCCGAAAGCTAGCATTCTTAAGTGTACAACTGACCGACTACGATGGAAGTAAATGAACCCGTGACATTCGATAAGTTATACCTAAGGGCATCAACCCACACTCAACATTTTTCCTTCGAGTAAATCGGCTGGTAGCAACCTGGTCAACGTTAACATGACAAACCTGGGGAAAAGGAACCTTTGACACACCTATTTTCCCCAGAAGATGTTTCTTACGTTAAGAAGTAATATAACATGGGATCTCTGTGGCACTTTATTTGTCGAACCATATAGCCGGATTGCCTTGTCAACCGAAAAATCTGGCCCAATTATGCGAACCAGTAGTAGGTAACACTCCTCGTCCACTAGACAAGGAGGCAGAAGCTGAAGATTGATTAATAAAGTTTGCATTATGGATCTGAGAACGGTGGTGTAAAGTACATAAATACTTAGAACCATTAGTATTAAATACATTACAGTTGGTCTAAACCATCTATAATGTTGTCAAGTGTAGAGTCCTGTTGGGAAAGCCGGTCTGCGGGCATGACTTTGTCATACACAAGGCGCGTCGAAACCTCCTTGCCGTCTGGACCCTTTGGGCCAACTCGGGAAAGACGTTCGGTACCCTCCTTGGTGACGACTGGCTCCTTCTCGACAGACAGACATCTTCCATATCTGCAGACGGCGTCGAACACCCTTCATGTGCTCTGAGAGTTCGGGGATGCCCCCAGGGATCGGCTCACCAGGCCATAAAGCCTTATATGATGTCTTCATTGCGCGTCGTGATCTCTCTAGAAGCTCGCTCAAACGAGCTACGGGATGAGCTGCCAAGGTGTCTTCCTCCCTCTCGAGCCGTCCAGTCAATAAAACTTCACAGGCAACAACTCTGAGCATATATGCTGTGAAATTAGACAGGAATTCTTGAGCGGTGGTTACACTTTCCAGATACAGTCTCGTCAGTCCTCCGAATCTTCTCCTCCACCGTGTCTAGTTGGACTTTACGCTCTCAATGACACGCGCTTGCTCTTCGCTTTTTTGCTTTTAACAGATTCTTTTCATCAAGAACACGTGTATGCACACGGAGGCCCGCCTCCTCCTGAGATTCAACATATCGGTTGTCCTCTCTAGCACACTCCAGGTCCTTCTCCAACCGGCCAATGGTTTCGGCTGCTACAGATTCCACGGATCATGGATGTATTTATTGGGACCAAAGCATGCGACATTATTTACAAACATATACCATGGGCTTCTTGGGTGAACTTCTTAATGTTCTCTAGCTCGGACTTGACAGAAGACAGCTCGGCCTTGGTCACCTTTAACTCTTCGGAGAGTTGTGTGTTCTTCTCTTGAGCACCCTATGATACATATGAAACCCTTAATTTGGCTAATCTGTCAAAATTAAGGCCTGGGAGCAAGACAGTTCTCGCGTCATGCTATGAAAGTGGATTTCTTGCTCAAGCTTCGACACACTTGTTGGCCTTTTGGGCCGACAAGAGTGTCAGAGGCTATTGGTTGATAAGTCGGCGGGAATTCATATGTGTGAGATTTCTAAGGTTAAAGAATATTGCACCTGTAAGCCAGCAGAAAGGATGCTCATCGCGTCAGTAAGGCCAGTCCTGAGCTGCTCCAATATAGGCATCAACTGCGTTAATAGCGTTGAACTCTTGGTCGGAGAAGGCCGTACTCCTCAAGGAGGTTTTCCTCTTGCGATGCCGCATCATACTTTCTGCCTCAGAGTAAGAGGCAAAAAAGGCCTCTGAGTTCTTAGGCCGAGGCTGCTCGGCGGGGTCTTCGGACTGTAGAACTTCGGGCACAGTAGTGGCGCAGGTCTTCAGATTGGCGTTTGCCCTTATGGTTGTCGCCTCCTTGGGCGCAGGTGCTTGGTCGAAATGACTATATAGACAAACGAACGAGGGGAAATTAACAACGAAAAATGCTGGAAGACTTCGGAAGGTTGAAACTGGGATACCTTCGATAAGACGAGGTTGGTCTGGTTGAGTGATCTCCACACATGTTCGGCGCTTTGAGCGGCGACCCTTGGGAGGATAAATTACAACTTCAGGGTTGGAACGTCTCTTCGGAGATGAGGCCTGGCGGATACTTATTGTTGACGACAAAGCCCCTAGTGAATCAGGAAGAAGAGCCATTTCAGAGCCATCTGTACTCTCTTGATAGAAGAATTCGTCCTTGAAGATGACAGATAACTCGGGGTCCTCATGAAAGCCAGGGTCGTCGTCCTTTGACTAAGATTCCAGCTGAGGAGCGGGACGGTTCACTGACTCTATGAAGCATCTCCAGCCTTAATCCAAAATATGAAAAAGTTGTTTATAACTTATGAAGCTGTTCGGATGACAAGTGAGGCAACAAGACTTACCGCCTCGGCAGGCCCGTGGGACAAAAGGCCGTCAATAAACTTTCGTCGAGTGAATTCGACTTCTTCTCCTTTGAAGATCCTAGATAGAGCCCGAGCCAGGGTCGCCTGATCGGCAAAGTCTTCCTTCACGGAACGAGTTGCATCGCTTGCATCGTTGTACTCCCATAGAGGGTATACTCGCTGTTGAAGAGGTTGAACGCGTCGAAGAATGGTGATGGACATCACGTCAACGATGGAAAGCTTGTTGTGGACTAGGCACAAGACTTGAGCCGCTAAGCTATTTACTTCCTCATCTAGCACCTGGGATGGACTCCTCGGCCACCAGTTGAAGCGCTTCTGGGGAGGTGCCAATGAGTATTCAGGCAGACCTCAGCGGACACGGTCGAACAATGGGACATCTGCTATGTGAAACCACTCTAAGGCCCATGTGACAGTGTGTTCCTTGGTAGTACCTGATGGATACCCGTCTCCAGCGATTCGGCAGACCTCGGCTCCGCCCACCTCATGGATGACACCATTCCGGAAACAGGGGATAATAGAAAAATACTTTTGCCTAAGGCCGAAGTGGACCTCACAACCGAGGTACATCTCGCATAGGGCAACGAATCCCGCGATGTGCCGGATAGAGTTGGGGGTAAGGTGATGGAGCTGGATCCCGTAAAAAGTGAGCAGGCCTCGAAGGAACGGGTGAATAAGAAAGTCCAGGGCTCGTAAGAGGAAGGGAACAAAGCCTACTCTTTCCGTCCCGTGTGGGGACGCATGCTTCTTGGCATGAGCCTGGCCATCGATTGAGGTCAGTCCAGCGCGAACGGGTGCCATATCCGTGTCAGGAAGATACCCCTGAGTCGCCAGTATGTTTGGGCGGAGGCGGGACCCGGAGAAACTTGGCCACTTTCCTGGGAGAGGTCCGTTTGGACGCACGGAGGAGCTAGGAGCATTGGCGGTATGCCTTTGGAGGATGAAGGAGAGAGAGGATTGAGAGCGCGATGGGAAGAATGGGACGTGCGGTTATTTTTTGTACACCGCGCCTCGTTAAATAATAACCCTAGTTGGATGCTTCGATTACCGGCCATTCGGCCGCTCGCCTCATTAAGGGGCGCGAGAATTGATAAAAAAAGCCGTAAAGACTTAGCAGGGGGGCACTGTCGGTAGACCCCCAAAAAAGAGATCGATGATCCGAAGTAGTTTGATGCTCGGATTGGCCAAGAAGTAATCCAGTTTTTTGGGCCGGTTTACTACTTTGCTACGGGAATTTGCGTGCCAAGGCGAAGACATCCGGATCTCGAGGATCCGAAGAGTGCGTTTGTCCTCGACAATTGAAGATTAGTTCAGGGGTTATTAAGGGTGTCGAGCAGGTGCAACTCACACCATTTTTTATTCAGATTTTTAAACTTCAGCCACACCTCCTGCAAGCCAGGTTCACAATCTACATTGCCCTTCGAGACTTCCACTTTTAATATGAAATTTTCTATTTTAGTACAAAATACGGGGTATCCAGCCACTTGCTTCGCTGCAATCTCAGGAGGGAACTTCACTAGGAAAGTCCATTCATCCAGAGTGCTAATTGGCCAAGGCCAATTAGTCTTGTGAATATCAGCAAATTCTATGGACAATTCTTGCTTGGTTATCTCCCCACACTCAATAAACACAATCCCTAATTCTTAGAGAGCCTGAGTGTTTAGAATTGACATCTGGGGTGTCTACATGATAAATCCCAAGCCCAGGTGCAACACTACCCGCATAACTTGCGGAGGTATTGAGGGTGTCCTGGACTAGGGGGTACAGACCCGAAGTGATTGGTCCGTATGGGGCGGACTATGGGCCTGCTAAGCCACAGACTGAAGGACTACGGGAGCGCCATGACTTTCCCCTGGGAAGTAAGGAAATCTTCGAAGACTTGGCGTGCACTCCAAGGATGGTTCTGTATTCGGCATTGCCTCAACCGACCTAAAACATATAACCTAGCTCCCCCTGGGTACCTATATTAGCCCGGGGGTTTAGTCCATAAAGGGACAATTATTCACCTTAGGGTTTAGAGCTTACACAACGATTTCGAGATAGATCATCAACCTATACTCGATACCCCATCATCAATACAATCAAAGCAGGACGTAGGGTTTTACCTCTTCGAAAGGGCCCAAACCGTGATAAACATCGTGTCCCTACTCTCTTTGTTACCATTGTTCTTAAATCCATAGCTTGGGACCCCCTACCTGAGATCTGTCGGTTTTAGCACCGACAGGTATGTGGTTTCTTCTTCACAGGATAGCTCCCAACCTTATGATTGATAGTTTTGCAAATGAACCAACTCTTCGGTTTGTCACACTTGTCCATATGATGGCCAGACTCTCCAAAGTTAAAGCTTACCACAGAATTGCACCTGTTGTCTTTCTGATTCCCACCTTGAGCACCTCCTTGATCTCATAATTGCATTGACGCACCTCCTTGCACCGCAGGTTGCCCCTGTAGGGGAAAAGGAGGCCCATATCAAGGTTGCGCAGCTCCACCCCGCTGCTGCTGCGGGTAAGGGCCGGGGAATATGCCAGGGAATGCCCATGGAGGGGGTAGACCTTGGAATCCAAACCCGAAGAACTACCTGTTACGGAGGAGGCCCCATTGGCGGTTGCATATGTTGTTGCTCTTGATGCTAGCCTCCAAAGTTATCTCCTTTTCTGCCTTTTCCTTTCCTTCTTCCTCTGCCTCAGCCACCGTTCGTCATGTCTGGGATTTTGTTGGTGACGACGGCGGTGGGTTTCTGGGAACACTAACCCTAGACCGAGTTCACCCTCTGGAATTGCTATGCTGAGTCACCATGGCAGCTCGGCAGGACCAGAGGCGACATGGCAGGTACGTCAGGCCTCCCTTGGGTTTGATTTTTGGCGGCATCTCTTCTCTCGCATCGACTATGAAGCACGAAATAGGTGGTCACGGAAATCAGGGGATTTTCACGTCTGCCCTGGGTGTGTTGGCCCAAAAGGAAATGCCGTGAGCAGGGGCACGGAGCCCCCTGGCGCGTCCAAGGCAGAGAGAGAGACACAATGGGAGGAAACGCGGGAACTACTCCTATTTGGCTATTTTTGTAGTTGTACCAACAACTTGATTGGGCGGCCACCACCTGGCAAAGCAGATAAACCACCTCCCCTCTTCCTCCAGACACACCACAGCCCCACGGTAACGTCGGTGAGCGATCCTCCCCAGCTAAGCTAAGCTAAGCTAAGCGCACCTACTTTTGGTTTTGGAGCTAAACGGAGTAGCAGCACACAAATCAAGCAAAGCCGCGTCCCGAACCCCACTGTCCCCTCCCCCTCGTTATAGCTCACTCTCACTCCCACCCTCACCACTCAGCAGCTCGACTCCACCCCACTCGCGCGCACGCGGAGCTGGGCCGTACAGTACGTGAGCCCGTGAGCGAGCAGAGTACGGACTAAATGCCGCACCCGTCGTCGTCGTCTTCCTCGGCCAATGTGGACGCGGCCGCCAAGGGCGTCAAGCTCGAGCGGTACGCGAGCGGCGGCGGCGCGCTGCTGATGCGGCGCGCGGGGAGCTCCAAGATCGTCGCGGCGTCCTCGCACCTCCTCTTCCGCGCCACCGTCCTCGCCACGCTCGCGCTCGTCTGCCTCTTCGCCGTGCACTACCCTTCCCTCCTCTCCCGCTCCTTCCGGCTCTCCGCGGCCTCCTCCTCTTCTTCTTCCCCGCCGCGGCCGACGTCACGGCACCGGAACCTGCTCGGGTCGTCGTCCGCGTACGCGGGCGCCGCGTGGGAGCGGAAGGTGCGGCGGAGCGCCACGCCGCGGCGGGTCGGGGGCATGTCGGTGCTGGTCACGGGCGCCGCGGGGTTCGTGGGCGCGCACTGCGCGCTGGCGCTCAGGGCGCGCGGCGACGGCGTGCTCGGCCTAGACAACTTCAACGCGTACTACGAACCGGCCCTGAAGCGCGCGCGGCAGCGGCTGCTCGCGTCGCGCGGGGTGGTGGTGCTCGGCGCCGATATCAACGACGCGGCCCTGCTCGAGCGGCTCTTCGCCGCCGTGCCCTTCACGCACGTGCTGCACCTCGCCGCGCAGGCCGGCGTGCGGTACGCGATGCGGGCGCCGCAGACGTACGTGGCCTCCAACGTCGCTGGCCTCGTCAGCGTCTTCGAGGCTGCCGCCAGGCACGCCGACCCGCAGCCGGCGATCGTGTGGGCGTCGTCGTCGTCGGTGTACGGGCTCAACACCGACGCGCCATTCTCCGAGGACCACCGCACGGACCGGCCGGCGTCGCTGTACGCGGCCACCAAGAAGGCCGGCGAGGCCATCGCGCACGCGTACAACCACATCTACGGTCTCTCCATCACCGGCCTCCGGTTCTTCACGGTGTACGGTCCGTGGGGACGCCCCGACATGGCCTACTTCTCCTTCGCCCGCAGCATCGTCGCCGGCGAGCCCATCACGCTCTTCCGCGCGGCCGACGGCACTGACGTCCGCCGCGACTTCACCTACATCGACGACGTCGTGAAGGGGTGCCTCGGCGCGCTCGACACGGCCGGCAAGAGCACGGGCTCCAAGTCCGGCAAGAAGCGCGGGCCGGCGCCCCTCCGCGTCTACAACCTCGGCAACACCTCGCCGGTGGCCGTCACCCGCATGGTCGCCATCCTCGAGAAGCTACTCGGCAAGAAAGCGAACAAGCGCGTCGTCACCATGCCGAGCAACGGCGACGTGCCGTTCACGCACGCCAACGTCAGCCACGCCACGCGCGACTTCGGGTACCACCCCACCACCTCCCTCGACGCCGGCCTACGGAAATTCGTCGAATGGTTCCTCCAGTACTACAAGATCGACCCCGCAAAGCTCGCTAAGGGCAGCAGAGCTGGTAACGGCGGCGGCAAGACCACCAAGAAGAAATCCATGGGCGCCATGTCCGCGGCATCGTGAGGAGAGCGCGCGCGCCGCGTGTCTCCCGGCCCGGATGTCCAGTCCACCAAGTGCGCATTCTGTCCTCCTTGGAGGCTGGCGGTTGTCTTGCACAACTTTGTAAGTGCATCCCCATTGTTTAAGCCATTGCTGCTGCTCTTTTCCCTTCATGATGCAACCATGCTAGAGCTCAGTGGGAAGGGAATCGTGGAGGTGGCAAGGCAAAGGAGAAGCGATTCTTTCTTCATAGCATAAGCAATACTAAACTATTTAGGGAAAAAGGATGGGGGGTACAGGTGAGATGACATGAGCCGTGGAAAGAGGCGAGGAGGACATGATAAAGATGAAGTCCTGGGCTTCCTTTTGGGACGGTTCAGATTGTTTTTGCTCAGTTTCTTGTTTATTTTGTCAGTCACTATGCTGTTATTGCTCATTTGGTTAATTGGCCTAGTGTTTTGTGAAAATGTGAACGATTACGTATTCACGACAAGAACACAAGATGCTGTGGTGGATGTAAGTCCGTCCGAACAGCTGCAGTTTTCCGGACTGGTAAAAATATTTTTATAATCTCGACGGTGGATTTGGCGCAATTTATTTCTGCATATGTATGTACAGACCTCTTCCGATTCATGGTTTTTGTTCTCTGAACAAAACCATGTTGCTGCATGTGGGGCGTCCCTGACTTGTGCGTGCATCTTCTTCTGATTTATGTGGCATTATATGCAAGGTACCGCCGTACTGAAGTTTGGTGGCAGGTGAGTGAGAGAGTAAATTTGTTTGAGCCTTGGACTTGGTGCTGTTTCATTGCAATAGCATCACACCAGTCTTTCGTACATTGATGTTTCTTGCTGTCTACAAGGCGGCGTGATGATTCAAGTTGAAGTCAAGCTGTCCGAATCCTCTCGTGGAACTGTGAAGCTGCATCAGTAATGGCCAGTAGTATCCATCTGCCTGGCATCATACGCTTGAAGGGCGAATCGTGTCCTCACTTGCCTAACCTTGTCTCTCTGGAAGGGCCATTTGATCTAGATAAGCCTGCATTTCATGCCATGCTGCTGCAAGCCTGCGAGAAAGTGTGAAGGGCAATGCAGTGAACATGGACAACTAAATAGGACCACACGCAGAGGAGAATAGAGGCCCGTCGCATACATTTTTGTAGGCGGAACACAACAAACAGGCTCCTGTTGAAGTCTGAGCTCCGAATTGTGGTGACGGACGCTGAAGATCAAAGCCTGCTTGTATGCTCACGTTTCTGAGCATAGGAGACCCAGCATTCATGATGAGCATGCCATGGAGACAATCTGGAATTCCGGATCTGAATACCTCAAGCTTGACTTATATTGCAAAACTGTGGGTCGCAAACCCTTTATTAGTTGAAGCAATTGACGACGTTCTCATCTGCTGTACTGCTTCAGATCAAAAAGTTGTACTGGTTGTTAATAACGCATTATCCCGAGTTACTATTGCTTTCCAACAAAAAAAAACATTTTAATCAGATATGAAATACAGTAGCTGCTACAACTTGTCATGTACAATGATAACATATGGATACATATGCCCCATTAAAAAAAGAGCTTGAACCATCTACATTATTATTTTTTCTTTAATGTAAGCTATCACTAATGGGCCTCGTAAAAAAAAAAGTCAAAACTCCGTTGTACATGCACCTCTACTTTTCACTCTAACGTTTTAACTTTTTGTATCGGACAACACTTTTGCTTTCCAAGCATCCGTCTCCTACTGAGGATCCCGCTACACCGTCCGAAACTACATCCGATCTTACAGGACATGTGAAGCATCATCGTGAGACTATGCGTTGTCCATGCCCTTAAGTTGCATTGCTCACTGCCCCGGTACAGCAGTACTATCCAACTTGACTTGGCTGCTGCTGGTTGTTGTACCCGAAGATTGGCCCTCAAGGACAACGGTGAGCTGGAGAACTTAGCAGTCTTTGACTTGCATTTAGAATATGGTCAGGCAGATATTGACCTCATCCTGACCTGGCCCCCTTTGCCCCACCACTTGCACAAGCTCTGAGCCTAAGATGAATGCAGTAAGACCATCAACAGTCATAAGTCACAAGACCAGGCCCCAAAGATCCTCATACAAGTCCGCCCACAGTGATCGATCAGGACACACAAAATTGTTTTCACAACCGAATACCTCATTTACAAATCATTAAATTCATACAATTACATGTAACGCAAAACTACTTTAAATTTTCGCTGGCGTCTTTCTGTTTTGTTTCAACTGTGTCCATGTCCCGCGGCTAGCTACGCTCTTTGGATTAGAGGTGCGTTCGCCATCGAGATAGAGTAGGACATGGGATACACACCGGCTCACGGGACTTGAGGCGACGACGTTTCCTATGCCCTACTCTTCCTTGTCGGATCCCGGAGCCTTCACGTCAACGGTGGACGTTAGGTCGACGTTGGATCCGTTGTGGTCGAAGGCCGACACGTCCACCACGACGTGATTGCGACAGCAGGGGACGCTGGTCACCCGTTGCGGCACCGGAGAAAAATGTTTCATGCGATGCATCTTGGGCACACAAAAAGTAGTTTTACATCATTAAAAAAGTGTGTTTTGCATCACCTAAAATAATTTTCTCCAACATTTGATGCAAAATAGGGCACCAGTTTGCTCTAACAAATGTCATATATCGGCACGAAAACATTGAAACATTGCAAATTCGATCGGACAAGCAAATTTAGAACATAGTTTCGATACAAACTACAACATTGTTACGATACAAACTTAAACATAGTTTCGATATAGATACTTCGACTACAAACTAGAATGCAAACTACTCACGGGTTGTCCCAGTCAATGCCGTAGTCCTCGTCCTCGTTCTTCTCGTCCGAACTGACCTCGACCACCGTCGAGGGTCCAGCCCCGTCCTCCTTCTTTTTTCTTCATCTCTTTCACCTTATTCTTCGTCGTGTTGTTCTGCGATGCCCAGAACTCATATTCCGCCTGCACGAGGTGCGGATTTTCCGCCACAAACCTCGCCATCATAGCCTCATCCCGCTAATTGACTTCACACTGATAAAGAATGATTTGTGCCCCCCCCCTTCTCCGCGATGATGGTCATCTTGATCGAAGGACGGAAGAACACCGCGTTTGGCCTGAGTGTCGACCTACGAAAAGTTCAAATCCCGCTTTGGTTGGCCGAGCCGCGAACACACCTTGTCACACGCGGGTGGGGAACTTCGGCTCGTCCCATGTACCGAGCAAATACCACACGCCCTCGAGCGTGATCTCGATCGAGAAACGGCCGGACACCCGCTGACGAACGCCATAGAAGCTGGTGGAGTTCCTCGGTGGCATGGTGGCATCGCGTTGGTGGCTTAAACGGCAGCACCGACGGGAGGAGAATGGCGGGAGAGGTGGGGGGCTGATGGATCTACGACGGCAGATTCAGTGATGGTGGTCGCACTGGCGGGCGGAATTTGTGGCGGTGGAAACAGTGGCGGAAGAGCAGAGTGGGACAGAGAGGTAGTAGGAGGTCAGTTCCGCAACGGTGGATTCAGCGGTGATGCAGAAGGATTTGGCCGCAATGGTGCATGGGTGGGGGTGGTCGAAAGTTTCACGTGCCCGAGAGTAGCGCGACACGTGGGTCTCGGCCATTTTTATGTAAATATACATCACCCATGAGTGATTTTTTGGCCAGCAATGTAATGTGACCACATAATTATACGTTTACATCACCGTTGGAGCTCGTTTTTTGGGCACGGGATTTAAGGTTTTTACATCAAGTGTGTATTTTACATCACCTGTTGGAGATGCTCTAAGGGCATCTCAGCGGATGACTAATTGCGTGTTTGGTAGCACACATTAGGTCCAGCCAGACCTAGGCGATGCAATTTGGGCCCGTTTGGTTGTTTGGTTGCACAAAAATCTCGTCCTGCATGATGTTTAAAGCATCTCCGGGCCTCTCCGAGTAGGAACGCTCGAATCGACTATTTTTTCACAACCAGGCCCGAGTGATGCAACTGGAGGCATGTGGCATCAGAGGATGCACGTGAGGAGCCACATTGTAGATGTCGCATTGCCTCCCAAAGTGTCCACCGTAGCTCCCCTCAACCTTCTCTCACCACTCACTCTCCGCTTTCTCCACTCTCACACCAACGACGGTGAGCACAAAATCTAGGCGGCGAGCATCAGGAGAAGTTTTGGACGGGGAGCACCAGCGTCGAGTTTCGGATGACAGTGTCCTGGATTATGGAGTGCTAGCCATGGCGTCCTGCCAGTCATGGGCCGAGCCAAGGACCCCGAGACAACCGAAGAATGGGCCATTTTTATCATGGTCCCGGCGTACTCAATATGGAATCCTCTGAAGACTTGGCGCACACTTCAAGACATGTTCAAACAATCGGCAAGTTTGTCCCTCGTTGTAATCGGCCATCATGTAACCCTAGGTACCCGTTGTCCCCATATAACCCGAGGTATTTACTCCGTAGGGTTAGGTTAATTTAAATTCATATAAAAGATCTCGAGGTAGATCATATTGTACTTTGCTCGGACAAAATCGATACAACAAAATCAGGACGTAGGGTTTTACCTCTTTGAGAGGGCCCGAACCTGAATAAACATCATGTCTCTCTTTCATTCTGGTACCATCAAGCTAAGATCACCAGCTCAAGACCCCCTAGCCAAGATCTTCTGCATTTAACCCCGACAGTGGCCTCGTCATGTCACTTACAGACAGCAGTAGCCCCTATATCCCCGACAGAATCGATTTATCATGCCCGTGTTCGATGTATGCATACCCGATTAGGGCTTGAGCGGTTCAAACGGGGTTGAGTATGATTCTCACTACAATGGGAGAGGGTAAATCGAGCTTACATACATTGACATCCATTCCCACAGGCACTACATCCTAGACGCAGCAATCCTAGAGGCGCTGGGAGCGGCGATAACCTTGAGCATGTAACTTTCGACCTCCAAAGTCAGTGTACGGTCGCCTGGCTCAGGCGCCCTGACCACCATCTCCACCTCTTCGGCATTTGCCAGCATATGGAGGCTCTACCGATTTGCCTTCGGAAGCATACACCATCTCCTCCATGTCCTCTTCCTCTAGAAGATGGTGTCAGGAGCCACCGCGACAACCGACTAGTCATGAGGATTCCTGACAAGCATGTGCTTGGCCCATCTCGATCTCTAATCTCGATCGACCGACTCAACCTCATCCATCTCCCACCACACTATGTCCACTTACATAGCGACTTTGGTTGGGTCAGGATACGACCTCTTTAACTTTGTCTTCATCACCGTCAATAGCACAACGCATGCCTCTTTATGCATATCGTCAATGCTCTTGAATTGAGATCACACCTCCATGGTCTTCGCGAACTTGGCGTGGTCACTGAGCGAGCACCCAAGGAGGAATGCCCTTCATCAAATGTCATTGGGGAAGGGGTTGGGGATGGGATTCAAGGCAGTGGACCTGTGGTGAGACGGATAAAGAGAGTTGTGAAAGAGGAGACGGTAAGACTCAGAGAGATGGTTGGAAGAGGTAGTGGAGTGGGGTGGTAGATAATCGGGGCTTTCGAGTAGGTGGGTGGAATGAATGAATGTTGATCTTTGGTCAGCGGCTGATACGTCTCCAACGT
>CBMN010077178.1:248-10825 GCA_000582825.1 Hordeum pubiflorum | reverse complement strand
CTTGGAGACTGCATATTCTTTATTTAGCACATATTTCTTCTAATTTCATATACTCATCCTTCGAAAACGTGAAGCATCCACAAAGTTCTGTTGAAAGAATATATTCTGAAAAGTAGGCTGCACAAGTGAAATATCGACAGTTGTCTTTACCCAAAAGTTTACACAATTTGTCGGCTACTAGGAATAGGAAACAATTTTTTTTCCCAGTTTCTTTGTGTTCATGTGTGCATACAAACCTAGTAGATGTAGATATGGTTTTTTATGACATGATAGTTTTCTTAGTAAACATTACCATTTCACATATGACATATTTCTATGAGATTCAGAACCATGCTGGTTTGAAGTAAAGTTTCTGATGCCAAAGTAAACAGGACGATGTAGATTATTTCATCCCTACGACTGTCTAGAACCCATGTTTTTTCTCAAAACTTTTTGCACAATGCTACATATGATATTTAGTTATTTATGTGGATCTGAAGTAATTAACAACACACTACATACTCATGCTGCAGCACGGTGTATTTCTTACATGGAATATTTCTCGCAGGGAATATTTCTGAATTCTGAGTTTCTTTTCACAAGCAGCGAATGTCGTTAGGTACCGTCCCCTAGTTGATCATCTCCCACTGAATTAAACAAGGTAAAGAACAACGAATTACTGTTTGAATTAAGTCCACATCAAGTCCTAATTAACAGAAGTCAGCGACCAAAATGCAACAAGGAATGATGCGAAAATAAAGAGATATCAGAGGCCACCAATTTCCCAGTAAAGAATAATGCCATCTAAATACTCCAAAGCCTCCCATGGGTTGCAATCGCCACGATCTCACCTGAGATTATCGAGTAGCCCGTTCTGTACTGTCCTTTAGTACTACTTAATTTTGTGGTTTTATTATTTTCTACAAATTCGTACTAGTGAATCAGTGCTTACACTTTGAGGCTTTTGAAAGCGTTTCTGGAATGAAAAGGGTATTGTAACTTTTAGTGCAGAACTTGTCCTATGATGAATCTTGAATAATCTGGAACATAAGTTGTTGTTTGACAAATGTACTTGCATATGAAGTAACAATAGAACATGACATCAAAAGCTACAAATATAATACTTTTAACTTTAAATCAAGCTTTCACGTGAGTACGTGTAACAAAGTTTTACAAGAAAAGGATTTCATTCTGTCCATGGCTGCAGCCACTCTATGTGGTCCTTTGCTGCCACACGTTGTCAGCACTCCATGAGTTTAATCTACAGACAGAAAGCTGGCATTACAAGTTTCGTTTCTTCCTGCAGCAAATTGTTTGTCTGGGTGCACTGGATAGGCCAAAGGGAGCAGACAGAATATGATGATGATATGTATGAAATAACATATCGCTGTGCTTTTCTTAACATGGAAGAAACTGTGGTGTGCGTGTATGCACAGTTCCATTATCTGACATATTCGAAAGCAAAGTGGGATGGAATTTTATCTCTTGAGTTTCTGGTATGGCTTCTCACCCTAAAAAGAAAAAGGGTTTCGACATGATATGCTACAAGCTTCAAGCCATGTTGCAATGTGAAGCTAACTGCAGAAAACAAAACAAAAAAAGCAAGCCAACATCATTCGGTTAAGCTAGCAGCACGAGATTCCGTGGGAATTTCCCGTGCTTCTTTCCGCGTCGATTTGCCGTTAATCTGAACCAGTGGCGCACCAGCTCAAATCCGACGGAATATGGGAACCCAACCAAGCATAATGATCTTTTCTTTTTCTTGTGAAAACACTGGGACAATGGCATGGTGTAACTTGCCAATGCAGACGAACGGCACACATGTTGCCACTGGCGAAAAGTGCGTGCATGCCCTCAGCGGCTGAGAAATCAGAGTGTATTGTGATGGTGATCGATAATGACAAGCCCGCAGGATGAAGGTTACGTACCTTGCGGGCATCGCATCGCATCCCATCCATCCGTGGGCTGGAAAGCGGAAAAGCCGGGCCAGGGAGGAATAACATCGAACAGCTAGACGGCACTGTGGGTGAAACGGACGAAGTACGTACGTGCGTACGAGAAGACAGCTGCGGCCCGATATATTCTCCATCTTCGCCTCCGAGTTGCGAATGGGAGGGGCCCCTGCCTGTGCCTAGGCAGGAATCCATGTGTGCGCGCGTGTCGCCGCCGTCTTCGTCGCCGCCGCGGCAGCCGATCTGGTCCGGTGGCTAGGCAGGCACAGGGAAGACATTTCATTTGCTCTCTTCTCTTCTACGGCGGCCGTTCGCCTAGAGCTAGCCTAGCCTAGGGCCGGCATACTTTTTCCTTTTACGGGCAGCGACCTCAGCCGAATTCAGCGGCGCCGTCACACTCAATAACTCTCATGGGCACTCCACTCGCTGGGCATCGGTTCTCACCGTTTCCCTTCCGGGATTCACCACGGCGCCGCCGCCATTTGTTGGACATCACATCGGACGTGTGGCATCTGTGATCTTGCGTACGCAGTGAGCTCCGAGTTCCCTTTTTCTTTTTCTTTTTCTTTTTCTGAGGGATGCTAGTTGGACGTCGTGAGTTGATCTGTTTGGTGGTATGAAATGCAGAAGAAGATTACTGTTTCCATCTAGCTAATCCTCTTCTTCTGGAATGGCTGAGGAGTAATGAGAGTACGTACTAACGATCTTTCAAGGATGATGGCCAGATGGTGATGAAAAGATAAGCGACCCTCTCTTCCAGGTCTGTTCGTTGGTCCAGAGTTCAAACATATTGTGTGAAAAGTAAAGAGCTGGATATTCATGCAGCAGCATTGCATCTTATGTTATGATGTTTGGGTTGGCACTGCAAAGAAGAAATAGCTAATTCTTTCTTTTACCACAAACATTACATCGACTAACTTTTGCTGGTATCGCCAATTCCTCCGTTTACCACAAACGTTACAATCGACTAACCTTTCCCGATGTAAGACTGGATATCCAAGGGAATGGTGCTTTATCACAAGCCAAGTGCACATTCATACTCTCCATCTTAACCAAGGGTTCAGCATCTTCAGAAGAAAACAATCGTGATGAAACGGTGCAGGGTAGAGAGTGCTACACGTACTCATTAAAGTGTTAATTTAACAGAAATTTTGCAAACTGCACAACACAAATTCTTGCATGATTGAATTGGTCAGGTCCATCACACCCGATGGACACTCGGTAGCAACAGTAAAAATTCTCTGCAGTCATCTCTTATTCGATGATGCTCCACAAGACATGCACTGGACAAATCTGAAAAAAGTTTTGTTTCCACAAAAAAACCTAAGGCAAAAACTACCACCTGCTTGATGGCCAAATTATATTCATAAACAAGGATGCCGTGGAGCAGTCTGGTGCTTAGAACGCGTAAGCGAAATCATATGCCTCATAAATTTCTTATTTTCAGAACCACGAGGCACCCTTAGTGGTGATGACCGTCATCATCGTCATCATGCCCATCTGGATTTCCACCATCACCAATGACCTTAAGCTGCATAAATCAAGCAGCAAAACGTCTGTTACAAAACCAAATACACCGACATAGCTTGGCAGCTGATGTTATGTTTTATCAAGACAAACCAGCCATCAAATGCATAAACTAAACTAAATTAATACGTGAATTACCACAAAGTATTGTGAGCAGACTGGGCATTCATGCGGCTCATCTTTTTTCAACCAGAACCATACGATATCATGCTCATCCTCTGCAAATAAACCAACCACAATAAGTGTTGTAAAATCCTTGCCACATCTAGCGATTTAGAGCTCAGATGAACCAGTTCCACAACAGCGTACCTCCTTCATCACCAGGGCAACCTACTATTCTCTTGTCAAAGTAGGACTCAATGACAGCTGGTGCCTCCTGCAGGTACAGAATCAAGGTGAAATGAACAATATGGCAGAGTACTGGCACTAAAGTTGACAAGAAACAATGGATCAATTTCTTAGGTTCTGAACTTATAGTCAAACAATATTTTATCTTCTACAGAATGAAGCACGCATCCACAAATTATAACCACCATGGCAATGCAATGGAAGCTGTAACTTAAAATTCTGGAACAGTACAAAGACACACGCACACAGAAGGAATATAGACAACTTGTCAGTTCCCACTTTCTATGGACAAAAGAAAACAGCAAGGAAAAGACACACAAACATCAAAGTAGAGATTAAAGGTCAAGTGAACACACAGAATTAGCAGATTAAGTAAAAAGGAATCTACAACGCGAGGTCAGCATCACCCATCCCTCAAATCCAACATTTTTGTAGTAAATTCATGGAAGGTGTCTGAATATGCACGTAAGTTCTGGTAAAGTCTGAACTGACGGAAAATGGATTTGCATAAATGGTCAGACTCGATTCACTAATATCTCTCCAGTCCCAGGTTATCTGAATTACACAACATATTCATGTTTGCAATGCAACACCATAGCTGCCAGATTCACAGTTTGCGATTCACGATCGTCATTTTATCTGTATCAATTTCAACCTTCAATGGGGGGTATACATCTCTGGTTCACAAATCGAATATTGGATCCATAAATCATGAGGTAGGGTACATTGTCATGCAAACACCAAACAGATAGCCACCGAAAATTTTATCTCCGAGGTAAAAAAAATCTATCTCCATAACACAAATAAATCACACAAAGATGCAGCTATAATAGTTAGGGATGGCCCAAATATTGTGTCTCTCACACACACAGCCTCCGTTCGATTCCATTGCTTTCTTTCCTCATTTAACATCTACACCACCACCAAAGTCAAAGCGCATTTTCCCCTCTTCCCTACCTCTCTGAGATCCAGCCGCCTCTGCCCGTTTCTCTCTCTGACCGCTCATTGCCCTAACCCCCCTCCTCCCATGTCCCTTCAACCAAAGCAGTCCTTTGTTGCGGCTACTGCTTCGCCCAGAGAAGAGAAGAGTGTTGTTTCTTGCGCTAAGGAAAAGAAAACAGTTAGGAGAAAGGGAGCCACTGCCACCAGTGCTGCCAAGGTGACTTGGGTCATTTTTACTGTTCTGAATTCTGTTCCTGTGGAGCCTGCAGTGTGCTATTGTAATGTGTCATGTTCGCTGGATTTTTTTATTTTTTTTGAGTGTGTGTGTGTGTGCTTCACTGTGATCAACACAATTTGCTGTTCAAGCCATATATGGCTCTGTAATTGGGTCATCAGCCCAGATTTATCTGGGTCACGTAAACGTGTTCAGAACTAGCTTACCGAACACACTGCGATTAGGATGTGTTTGGTTGATGCCCACACTAGCCTTACCAAATGTTGGCAAGAATTGGCTTGCCAATATTTTGGCCAAGAAATTCCTCACCCTCATTTGGCCAACTTTTTGGCAAAAATCTGTGAGGAAGGGGTGTACACCCATTGGCAACCAAAATTTCGGTAACAAAGCAAACAGTGAAAAAAAATAGTAGGCAGCCAATTTTTTGGCAGAGCTAGCGTGGGCAGCAAACCAAACAGATCCTTAGTTTTTTGACGCATAAACAGATCCTTACTGATCCAGTTTCTTGTCCTGGATTCCTGGTAACTACAGTTTACCCCGTGTAATCAACTAAATTTGGCACGACATGTTCCATTCTGGAAATAGTAGATATAAAATATAGCATCGCAACTCACATAACAGAAAATATGCATCAGTGGGCTTGCAGTAAGAGCCTTAAGAGATTAACAAGGACATACTATGACCGGTATTCACAACCTTCTGCTTGGAACAAAAAACAAGCTGTCAGACTAAAGCTGAGTTTTCATACAAGTCATGAGTGTAGAAACTGTACTAGCTGGGGAAGACATTAACTCTTATGTTATGACTGTATGGGCCAGGACTAAGGGCCTGTTCAGAGTTCTCTAGTGCCACCAAATCATCAACCCTTGCTCCCTTTGGAATCCCGCTCCTCGTATGAAAACGCCGAGCGCTGTTCCGTTTGGCTGCCTCTCTCCGGCTCCCGGTTCATGGCATGGGCTGTCAGCCCAATAAAATAGCATCTGGCATGTTCGGGGCGGATGGCAGGCCAGAGCTTTGAGCCAAACAAGTAGCATCTCCCAGAACGTTCCGACCAAAAAAAGGAAAACTACCGACTCCGACCTGTCCTCCCCGCATGAGAAAACCCAGCGGCATATATCTCTGGCTCCTGCAGGCAGGCTGCTGCACAGGCAGCTCCTCATGACAGTCGACTCCACCTCCGGGCTCGTCGTCACCGCCACGACGGCCACCACTCACTACGCCGGGTCCGCCACGACCATGCTCAGCAAAGTCTGCTGCAGCGCCACTCCTAACCGGGACCTCCAGACTCATGGCCACTCCTAACAGGGACCTCCAGACTCATGGCCGCTGCCCCCTCTAACCGAGTCCTCCAGCCTCATGTCGACTGTTGTGCGCCCTCGTTCGCGAAGGTGCCCACCTTGCACGGGCCTTCCGTAGGGCGGCGCGGGGTGAGGCTGGGGAAGGACTCCGAGAGCAGGATCTTTCATGCTGCTGGCTGGAGAAACCGGCGAGGTGACGGAGGAGGCTACTGCTGGCCGTACAGCTTGGGTTTTCAGTGCATTCAGTTTGCAGCCTGAGCACCACCTAGGTGAGGTCCTGCGCAGAGGAGGATCGCCAAAGATGCCTCAGAGCTCTGGGAAAGATTTGCCGGCAGCGATGGCTGCCCTCGGTGTTGACATTGTGGGCATCCTTGGCCAAGGTGTGAAGAGCAAGGAGAGGAGGTGGGGGGTGGGGTGAGAGGGATCTGTGGCGTGGAGTGGGTGGAGGCAGAGGGGTTGGGTTCACATCACAGTGGGGAGAGAGAAATCAAGACAGTTTTTCCCACATATCGGTGGGGCTGTGGGTAATATTCTCCAACAACATGAATCGCTGCTCCGTATATCCCGATTTCTGGTGCTCCGCGATTTTGTACTATGGGACTTCTGCGGTCCACAGATCTCACTCCGTGTAGCTGGACTATCTGGGCAGACCCTACCCACGTAGTTGGCAGATCTGCGAACCGGAGGGTTCCCAAACAGGGCCTAACAACTTTTAAATTACACTGCTTAATAGTGTAAACAAATCAAATTTTCAGCCCATTATATCTATATATATACACACACATACACAACCGCGAAATGCATAAGATAATGAGACAGTACTTAATGCAGTGGTAAAAGAAGTTTAAGGCAACAAAGATCCTTCTAATGTAGCAATTTTCAGTGAAGAAGGTTTAAAGCCTTGGTCATAACCCATAACATCACATATTAACCAGCGAAGCCAGGGGTAAATGGCAATCATTTGACCGAACAGCATGAAACGACCATTGATGCTATCGTAGACAAGGAACAAGGAAAATTTAAACACA
Organism: Hordeum pubiflorum; assembly: GCA_000582825.1. NCBI lineage: Eukaryota > Viridiplantae > Streptophyta > Magnoliopsida > Poales > Poaceae > Hordeum > Hordeum pubiflorum. The sequence goes on along the minus strand of CBMN010077178.1, from coordinate 3,516 downwards.
ACAGCCATTAGATAGAACGCCCACGAGTTTATACACCGATGGATGATGGCATATTGATGAACTGCGCGCATAGACAAATCTACAAAGTGCATCAGGACATCACAGGACATTACTGGAAAGATGCATGCACAATTCATCCCACTCGATTCATTAAACTATCAATCAAAAAAATTAGACACCAAAGTGCTCCGATGGACCTAAACAGAGCAAGCATGTATGATCCCATTCCCATATTAAGATCAAATAACAGACAGCCAAGATAAACCTAGTATCAACACCTCACCTTGGTACCGAAGGGACCGACAGGAGGATCCATGTCGAAGCGCTTCTTCCCCTGCGAAACCACAACCAGATCGAGACATTACAGCCCCATTGAAAGGACCAAACCAAACGGGGCAGTCCAGCCGGAATCTCCAAACCCAAGGCCCAATCCATCTCACCTGGAGCTCCGCCTCGAGCTCCTCGCGCTCCAACCCCGTGGCTATGGGCATGACATCCTCCACACTCGTCGCTGCCGCCGCCGGCTTGTCCGCTGCAGAAACACGCCAATCCACCAGTCGATCAGCGCCAGGAACCGCCACGAGAACGAGATCTGGGGAGGGGGCAGTTGGGCCTTACCGGAGAGGAGGGGCCCAGTGCGGCGGAAGGCCGCGACCGCCGTGGAGATGGGAGCGGCCCGGGCGATGGCCGGGGAGGGGGGCGCACCGGCTGCGGCGGCAGCGCGGCGGAGGGCGGGGGCTAGGGTTTGTAGGCGGCGCCACATGGTGCGTGCGTGTGCTCTCAGGTCACGGCGGCGGCCTCCTCGGGGGAAAGGGAAATGGAGTGGAGACGCGAGCGAGAAGGGCAGGCGCGATTTGATCTGGTCAGAGAGGGGGGAGGAGAGGAGGTCAAGGACAAGAGGGTATGCGGCCTGCGGGGGGGATGGTGCGTCGAGGTCCGTGCGGGCTGATGGACGGACGGGATCCAAGGTTGGACTGTGAAATGTGGGGAGAGTGACAAGTGTTCGAGTTCGCATTTGCGCCGCCTCTGGCGTACCACCTACCTAGGAGAGTTGCCTCGGAAAAAAAAACTACTGTATCTATGAGAGAAAAAACACTTGTTTTCCTAAAACACTTTTTCTGAACAAAATTGAACTTGTGGCACACTTTATTGAGCTAACAAGTTCAGCTAAGAGGAAATCAGATGATCATCGTCCCAAAAAGTTACACTGAACCAAAAGACTTCCTAGCTAATGTGTGTCGTCTTGTTTGTCTCTTTTGGACAACTAGATGACATGTTGCGCTATTGTCGTAAAGACCAAGTAGTCCAGAAGGTAAGTGAACTATTTGAGATATATTTTTCTCTGCACTATCTGCGAATGATTATGTTTGTATTGTGTTTGTATCTGACCGATAATAATCATCGCACATGATTTCTTTGGCGACACATAAGCCGTTTGCTTAAGCAGGTGAATGGACTTTGGATTTTGCATGAGAATTAAATTACAACTTTTGATCGGATCGTAAATCAAGCTGACACTGAAAGCACTTATAATAGAAATAGGCATGCGTATGAGGTCTTATGCTTACAACCATATATTTGTGTTGGGATCATCATGATCTTAATTTGTGTCATGGAAGTCATCCATCAAGATGTGTTTGTTACATATCGATGTGAGGATGAGTCTAAATTACGTCATGACCAGCACGCGTCCTGCATCAAGAGTCAGTTGTCCAACCGAAGGCCCAATCCATTGCGCGAGGTTGCCCCAGTAATTAAGATAGAAATAATTAGACAAAAGCATTGGGCGTTTAATGATTACACCTCTTGAATCCCTGGAGTTAGGATTTGTGCTACCGTACTAAACATTTCCATCACCGGTGTTCAAAATAACACTTAACGATCTCTCTGCCCTTAGCCTCTCCGTGGCTCGCTCTCCGTGATCCTAGGTGAAAGGATCGATACGGACGACTAGAGGGGAGTGAATAGGTGACTAACAATTTTTAGCTTCTTTTTACCAAGTATGCTAAACAATAAAATAGGTTGTCTAAATATGCAACTAGGTGGACAACCTATATGATGAGCTCAACAACTACAATTAAAGTAAGCACAACATACAAACACAATATAACTTGCACAAAGTAAAGGTAAAAAGTAACCATAGGTGGAGTCGATGAAGACGAGGATGTGTTACCGAAGTTCCCTCCCTTTAGGGGGAGGTACGTCTCCGTTGAAGCGGTGTGGAGGCATAATGCTCCCCACGGAGCCACTAGGGCCACCGTATTATCCTCACGCCCTCCCACAATGCAAGATGTCATGATTCCACTAGTGGCCTTGAAGGCGGGGATCGGAACTTTACAAACAATGTTGGGCAATCTCCACAACTTAATTGAAGGTTGCCAACACCACCATGAAGCTTCACCACAATGGAATGTGACTCCTAGGTGACCTCTTCGGCGTAGGGTGCCCAAACACCCAAGAGTNACAAGATCCGCAAGGGATTAGTGGGGGAAATCAATTTTCTCTTGGTGGAAGTGTAGATCGAGGCCCTCTCCTCCAAACCCTGGAATAACAAGTTTTGATGGCTAGAGAGAGAGATCGGGTGAAAATGAGCTTAGGGGGAAGAATGGAGCTTGGGGGGGGGTAAGAGGTAAGTATTCTTGGGGAAGAAGACCCCCTATATATAGTGAGGGCAAATCCAATCGTTATTCTGCCCACAAGTCGTGTACAAGCGGTACTACCGCTTGGCACGGTAGTAAAAGGAGAACCAACAGTATCACTTGAAACGCGGAAGTGCTCGCGGTGGTAGGCGCGGTACTACCACACCAGGCAGTACTACCGCTTGGGCAGGAGCGATACTACCGCTTAAGACGGTATTACCGCACCATTGCCACCCTACTTCCGTCGATGTGAACAAGTCTGTGCTGACCCAGCGACAGTGCCAGTGGCACTGGGCAGCAAAGTACCACGGAAACGGTACTACCGTTGACCAAAGCGGTATTGCCGCTACTCAGAGTGATGCTACCGTTGATCCCAGTGGTACTACTGCTCGGGTGCTTCAAACTTGCCCGAGCAAAATAACAGATGGACTCCATGTTGTCGGGAAGGAAAGTGGGTGCATATGGGTATGTGTACGTGTTGATTCCACCCTAACCTTTCCAATGCAGACCGCTCTTGATAGTATGGTTTTCCTACGACTCAAAATACCACTGAAAAAGAGAGCCGGAAACAATCGTCTTCACTAATCATCACCGAGGGAAGTAAATCCACGGCAATGATCATGTATATA
>CBMN010077177.1:0-15808 GCA_000582825.1 Hordeum pubiflorum | reverse complement strand
GAGAAGAAGCCATCTAGCTACTATATATGGACCCGTATGTCTATGGTGAACTATTCACACATCATCATGGAGGTATCAAGATTGATGTAGAAGGCCTCCGTGATCGATTCGCCCTCCGGCAAGGTATCAAAAAAGGTCTCCAGATGGGATCGCAGTGGAACAAAGACTTGCGACGGCAAAAAAAGTGATTTGGGTGTCTACCTCATGTTTCTCAAATATTTGAGAATTTATGGTGGCAGAATTAGGTCAAGAGGTGCCATGAGAGGCCCATGAGCTCAGGGGCGCGCCCTACCCCCTGGGCGCGCCCCAGACTCGTCACCACCTCGTGGCTCCTCAAGTCTTGTCCCAAGGTTCTCTGGGTCTCTTTTGGTCCAGAAAAATTCATCAAAAAGTTTCATCGTGTTTGGACTCAGTTTGGTATTGATTTTCTGCAAAAGTCAAAAACACGCAAAAAACACGAACTGGCACTCGGCACTAGGTTAATAGGTTAATTCCCAAAAATGATTAAAATAGCATATTATTGCATATAAAGTATCCAGGATTGATAACATATTAGCATGAAACAATCAAAAATTAGAGATACGTTGGTGATGTATCACGAACGCACTGACGTCGACGTAGTGCTGGTTGACGCCAACGAAATGGTTGTCACTCGCCTCCCATGTCATTGTGTGTGTGCATGTTTTTTTGTTTCATGAATTATAGAATTCAAGGGACGTATGATGTCGTTTCATCATGACATTGACATGTTGAATTCAAAGCATTGCAAACTCTAAATATATGCGAGATATGAGAAACCAGAGAAAATATTGGCACATGTGTGCATTTGCAAAGTTGAATGGATCTTTGAGAATGATCTCTATAGTTATTTCTTGTTTTGTGGCAATAGTATTTGTTAGTTTAACACACACTATTATATTGTAAATATGAAAAATTATGTCATATTGCAACGTACGATGAAGGTGGGGTGGGCTTCATCCGACTTTAAAGGAGAGAGCTCCAGCAAAAAATGTCCCGATACGGTGGGAAACATTTCATACATCTCATATATTATTAATCTTATCAATAGTCAAAGCCAACCTCAAAAGACATCTTAGGCACTGCATATTTGAATGGAGGGAGTAGAAAAGTTTGCATATTTTGATGCAGATTAAAGGTGGATATTAGACGTTACACCTTCAATCGTAAAGATTATATTGTTCTGATCTCTTGTTTGATTCATTAGGAGAATATGGATTAGAATTAGTTGATCATGGATGTACGAGAATACCCTTTTAAGTGACATAAATATCCATGCAAAATTTGAAGAGGGTGTGTCTAAGCATACTTTTAAGACGCGTGTACCGCTATGATGGGAAACCGTGCGAGAAACCGAACGGGAAGGGGAGGGTCCGACAGAAAAAGAGAAATGTGCGTCGTGGGGTTGAATTATTGTGTTGGGCCTGCGTGTTGGAGATAACATTGTGGATAGTCTGGATAACAACATTTCTCCCCCACATATGGTCTGGATTTGGTGGAGACCGGATTGTCTAGAAGGTTGAATTTTGGGAAGCCTACTCGGCATCCATTTGATATTGGAACACGTCTGACCTTGGAGATGGCCTTAATTATTTGTTTGATTCATTAATACATACTAAGGGATCTGACGGTATTTTGCACCGTCACTGCAGATTTTTTTAAGATCTCTAACCACTAGGGTACCCTGCTTCTCACGCATATCATCTTCTGACCCAGAGCATCCAAAACTGTTATTGGTATGCACCCCCTAGAGAGCTCTCCTTCCGAGAGTTATTTCTCACACGTGATGCCTGAAGCCACCCTCCCAATTGTGAGATGGAATCAACAGGTGTCTCATATCTTCCCACAACATGAATCATTCCTTCGCATTCAAAACAAAAGTGGGACATGTTTTCATAGTAAAAGTCAAACCAGGTTTCCACCACACCCTCCTATAAGGATTTAAGGTAGAACCCCCTAACAAGAGGCTCATAAACAGAAATTCTTACTCTCACCATCAGATGTTTCCCTCTTGCAACTCCATCTTTATCCGCATATACTTTGACGACCTCCCCAAGACAAATACCCAAAGCATTACCGAAGGTCTTTGTTCTCTTATCTGACGGCAAATCAATCACCCGCACCCAGATATCAACCTTGTTGAACACCATCTCTGACGGGTGTACGTTCCCCTCATACTCAGTCAGTATCAACACATTGAAATCATATTGAAATCGCCCATTGTTCATTGCATGCCTCCAATCCCCTTCACTTCCAAAGTGCACAACAAACACATTATTTCCCAGGTCTCTGAACTGCGCCACTCTGTGCAGGCCTCTATGCATCATTCTCCCCAGTACTGTGATGCTGATCGGCCGTGGTGAACAAACATTGCCCATTGCATACCACCTCAAACTCTTCAGAAAAACCAGTTCTGGCGCGTCAAAAACGAGACATGCAAGTTCCTTGCCCATCAAGACCATGCTTCCCAATCTCGCTGATAGGCTAGCCGCTAGATTCGATGTATTTCTCTCCACCGGATACTTAGGGGACCCCCGGCTAGCAGATTACCCCTCCTTATGTGTCATCATTGTAGCCGCCGATGCATTCACCGGGGTCGCCATCTTCTTCTTTGGATGCCTTGCTGCCGCAACCATTGTCTTCTCCCCCCATTGCCTTCGCCATCAGAGCCCCTGCGACAAAGATCAAATGCCACTAATCTATACCTAGGGAAGCGCCATCACCCCCCCTAGCCATCATCGGAGACACACCACCCCCGTGAAGCAAAAAACACTAAGCCTAGCACACGCGCACAATTGCCTCGTGATCGCCAACCTGTCGCCTTAGAGTTTCCTTACATGGTGGACCCCACTAATTACAATTGGTGGTGCCCCATTCCCAGGTTAACACACATGTGAATGTACAAAATCATGTGCGTAGTCGGTGGTACTAAATGCAATTAATTATATCCAAATTCTCACCACCCTCTAATGTGCCTATATAATACGTCAATCGCCGATTCAATTGGCATTCTTGCCTTCATCATCCCTTCATTCTCACACACTCTCTCTTGCAATCTCTTCCACTGCAACCATGGCCTCCTGTAAAGGGCCATGGAACCAGTACTCCTCGAGTGACGACGACACCGACAGTACCGGTGGAAGTGAGGAATCATTGGGACCGCAATCCACGCCACCCTCCAGCCTCTACACCTCTGACGACCTTGAATATATTGAGTTTATGGAAGGGCCAAAGGAGCCATCAGAGACCGACTCGGAGTTGGTTTATCCCGAGTCAGAGGAGGAGGACCCGGAGGACCATGAAGAAGAAGACGAGGAGGAGGAGTACGAGGATGTTGATGCCAGTGATGACGATGACGACAACAACACGGTCAGCGGCAAGAAGTATCCTCACCAAGACGATGACACAAAAGTGGCATCCAAGAAGAAGAAGAAGGATAAGAAGAAGAAGGCGTAGAGTAGTATATCTTTATTGTTGAGTTTGCTTCTATATTCCCTATATGTTGATACTTTCCTACCTAGATATTATTTCATCTCATTAATGGAATTTTAATGGTTATCCAGAGACGTTTATACTTCTGGTTACCTTCCTGGCATGTGCATATGGCTGGTTTACTCTTCTGGATCTAGGTTCCGCCGATCTTATATCTTCAGGCAACTCTAGATATCACACGATCCGTATGATAAAATCGTGAGTGATGGTTCTCACTATCGCACATAGTTCCAATAATTCAATTATGTGCCTGGTAGAGCACACAATTCTCACTAGAGAATCGTATGCGCTGTCACAAATTATCACATACGAGTTAGCTTGAGAAACAATGTGCAGAACTTCGCACATGGTGTGCATATTACGCAACGTGTGTGATGTATCAAATTATCAAGACAACAAATACGATTAGGAAATTTCAATCATATGCATTATCATGCCTTATCACACACACTCCTTTATGCTGAACTGTTTACCTCGTATCACACATTGTTTGCATGTCAAAATCATGTCCGATGGATGCACCAACGCATATGTTTAGTTTTTCGGCACACAATTTTATTATTAATTTTTTTAAATGCATGTGTCGCACATAGTTTGATTCAACGATGTTTGATACATGTGTCTTCATAGAACCATTGTATAGTAGTGTAATATGTACATATCTTCTGGATTATATACCGCCTTTAGGACAATAAACGCTAGCGAACAAGGAACCCAAATATAATTATCACTTCTCAAATTCATCCTCCAACTCTCCATTAGCATCTGCCCCTGGACCTAAAGTAACCACAAATCAACACAAGGAAAAATTGAGGTGGGTGTGAATCTAGTTGGCTACCATGTAAGCGGTCATCGAGCAGATGGTATGCACCCTTCACTCGGTGCCAAACCAACCATGGAGAGACCTCCATGTCGCCACACCCAGATGACTCGAGGGGAGACTCTCATACCCTAGCGCCGCTCTTCTCTAACCCCTCTAGCCCCTCGACACCGCATCGTCGCCGGAGGACATCGGCAGGCGAAACCTCCGATAGTGGTGGATGGCTCCTGATGCTCCTTGGACGAGGATCTTGCGGCATGCGTCCCCGCGCCGTCATGTACATTTGTTGTCTCCCCGCACGTCGTTACTCGCTGATCGTCTTCCTGGCATTATCTCAAGCATCCCCTCCCTAGATCTGGCGGGAGGTGACCAAATCCGGTTCTCCCGTTCACTGAACTTGGTGGGGCGTTAACCGTTCCTGGCCGGGGGCTGGTGGGCAAGTTGGGTTGGCTTGGGTCTGGATCTTGACCCAGCCAGGGGGCTAGGGGACCTTCATTCGTGGCACCGACATGCTGGTGGCACCTTGATGGTTGTGAGAAGCTTTCAGGTGGGCGATGACCGTCAATTTTGGTGACCACTCCGGCATGCAGTGGCATCCTTGCTAAGTATTTCAGTGGCCATCAAAAGGTCTTCTTTAGATTGGTGGTTGCTTTTGGCAGTGATATGCAATCTACGAACAACAGCTTGATGCAAAGGGTATGGTTGTCCAGTGGCGGCAGACGGTTTTCTAGCCAAACGCATGTACCTGTTGGGATCGCGGAAAAGTGGTAGCTACAACACATGATTGACCTCAACGAGCTCTAGGATAAGAACCTAGCTTGCCTGAGTTTGTTATACCCGGCGGTGGTGATATTTTTGTGTCGTACCTTGTTGAAGGCATGGCTCGGATATGTTCAGATTGGTTGTTCAAGGTAAAAGCCTAGGATATGTCCTTTGGTGGTCAGATCCAGTGACGATGGTGCTTGAGAGGCGCTTCCTTTCTGAAGGTGATATTGTTGAAAAACCTCTTGTTCATTGTGGTGTCAATATATGGTTGGTGCGAATATGGTTATTGTTGTAGCTTGTTGATTGAGGATTTGATCGTTTGGTTTCTTTCTCACTTAGAAATAGTTTTGGTCATATATGATTTTGTTATTTGTCGGTGTGTGCTTATTGTGTTTTGTATCCACTTGATGCTTCATTTTGAGTCAATAAATCCCACGCTTCAAAAATATTGCAAGAAAACCATGCCAATACAATATTCTATGATTTATTTAAGTTTTCATTTTATCATAAGAACACAGCTAGGAACACACCAACGCAAAATGCGCAACTGGCTCGGGATCGCCAGTATGACCGGGGTCGTTCCGGCAAGATAAGGAGGGAAAGCGAGAGAAGAGTGGATGCACCTCGGTTGTGTACTAGAAGACGTAGTTTTCAAGTAAGTTGAGGGCAAGTACCTCCTCGATGGTGATGACGCATCAGAGCTGCTTGGGGTTGATGGTGATGGTGTGCTCGCTATAGAGGATTGTTCTGGAGACATGAAGGGCGGGTCGAAGAGGGAGATGTCATGCGCGGGCACCTTGTAATTGCACATCATGGTGGCCTTGTAGACCTCTACCATCTACACGTAGATTGTGGCCTCCACCAGACCGGTCTGACTGCCCATGTCGCCAACGCGCATCTTGAGGTTTGGGATGTTGATGCCTCCTCGTGGATCCGCCGCCACACTTCTTGAGATTTGGGACGTCGATGATGCCATGAGCCACGGCGGTACCAATCAAGTAGGATCGGGTTGGGCAGGAGCTAGTGATGGAATCGCAATCGGTAGTAGATCGCTTAGGGACTCAACCCATTCATCCGTGAACCCCACGATCCGCAACCGTCATCGCGCTTCTGCTCCCGAGCCATCGTCGTCGCCTGACTGTGCTCCGAGCCACCGTCATCGCGGCCAGACTGCTCTCTCCCCATCATCCCCTCTCTTTCTCCCAATGTCGATCTACGAAGGTCCACCGCTTGAAATCTGATGGTGTGTTTAGATAGAAACCCAACCTGAACTCTATCGATCGATCCCCTTTCATTTGACAAGACAATGCATTGATCTCGTATTGGTACTAAAATCGGTCAGCGACGCGAGGGGGCGGGGCAGTGCGGTCCAAGGCTCAAAGCAGCGATGAGCCCGACAAAGAAAAAAGACGAAGCATTTCTTACTTATCGGTGGCAACACGGGTAACTCACATTAACTCGGAGGGTTATTTTGATAACGGACGAAAAAACTGAAAAAACTCACCCGCGTTTAATTTATATCTTTACCTAATAATAAAGCATGTAGTGCTTTTGCCCGTTCATCGTCATCTAAATTACTCTTAAAGTTGATAATAATTACCCACCATGCCACCCGTAAATAAAGAAAAAGGTTTGGTTTTTTTAAATAGCCGCAGCAGTTGCTTTCTTATATATTATTACACTTATATTTCACTAGCGCCGACCCAGCGCAGTGGCTGAGGCCTTGGTCTTAGTCTTCGGATACCAATGTTCGATACCTGGTTCCACCTCTTTACCTCTCCTTTTTCCGCCCGTACGCACGGTAATGGACCGGCCCATATACCAGTCGCGACACCACCTTTTTTTTTTATTTTGCTTTTTTTCCTTTCCCATTTCTGTTTCTGTTTTTCCTTCTTTAAATTAACCATGGGTTTCCAAAACTTAAAAAGTTGTGAGTACTGAAGAAAATACTTCTTTAAATTAACCAGGGGTTTCCAAAACTTAAAAAGGTGTGAGTAATGAAGAGAATATATAGAATAATCATAAAAAGTTTAAGATTTAAATTGTATTTCGAAAAATCCTAAAATTTTCATGATTTAATAAAACTGCTCGCATATTATAAAAAAAGTATGATTTTAAAAAATCTTTAAATAAAAATGTTCATGATTTCTAAAATATGATCGTGCATTCAAAGCATATTCAAGAATTTGAAAATAATGTCCATGAAATTTTACAAAATTTTCGGAAAAATTAAAATAAATTCGTAAATAACGAACAAAACAAACCATCACTTCGGTAGAGGTTTTATTAGGGGAACTGTAGAGGTCGTTTATGATTTTATTTAGTCCCTCATGCGTTGGGAAAAAAAATGTTCTCGTGTTCTGTATAGCGTTGGGCCCCAAAAAATTGACGCATCTTCTTATGAGTTAGTTTTTGTAAGCTATATGAAAATGACTAAATACCTATTTTGCCTCCATATATAGCTATCCTGGTACCACATTTTTATTGGTTATGAAAAACACCGCTACGCTAGGTCAAGACGAGACACGCCATGCATCAGTCTAGCCAAAAAATATTTCGTTGTGGCGCCTTNNGAAATCAAGTCGTGATGAGACCATCACATTTTCAGTTTTTGAAATGAGTTTCTAAAAGTCCCTTCTCATCATGACATCACTCAGACATAGTTTGTGAAATGACATTTTGAAAATCCTTATCTCATCCTAGCATTTGATTCAGACTTTTTTCTTACCTTTACCATGTTTGCACAATCTGATTGTTTTTCTCCCGTTGCAACGCACGGGCACTTTTGCTTTTTCTCTAAAGATGACAAGGGCATAATTACCTGTCCTGTGTGTTTTTTAGAACACACCTGTCATGTGTGTTAGAACACCGTGAGAGATGGTGATTCTCGTAACAAGGTTCATACATAACGACTCTCTCAAAACAAAAAACAAAAACTCAACGGTAACAAGCTAAACTTGAGGTAAATGAATGCCTATGCTTTTACAAAAAAAAAGGTCAGAATTGTCACGCTATGCTACGGTACCTTCACGTGGTCAGGACCACCGGCCGTATCCATGTTGGGCGTGAGCCTCATCCAGATGGATTGCAATTAAACTCCACAATCTTTTACAATCTTTTTGCAATACGAATCAAAATAGATCGTACCTTAGAATGCAATCAAACCCTGCTTATAATTTCCATTATTTTTTTAGAGGATTTTGTAATAATTTTTATCATTACTCCTACTACAAAAGATTGCCCCGAATAAACGATAGATGGTGATGATGATACGATCACGAGTCTGATGGCCATGTCAAGGACCACCCCACCGGCCGTATCCACGTTGGACAATGCGTCAGCGGCCAGATAGATTCCAAACCTCCACCTCACTCCACCACCACAGTCCACAGCCCCAACCGCTTCGCTCTATGATTGCCTGCCGCGGCCGACCCTGCTCGCAACACAACACACACACCTCGTCTCCATGGCGGGCATGCTCTGCGTCACCCTCCTCCTCACGTCCCTGATCTGGCCAGCCGCGCCCACGGCCGGCTCGGCGGGAGGTGGCCGCCGGCAGCAGCAGCAGTAGCTCACCGCGCTGCCACCGAGAGGCTGGAACTCGTACGACTCCTTCTCGTGGATCATCGACGAGGCCGCGTTCCTCGACAACGCGCGGATCATGGCGGCCAGGCTGCTGCCCCATGAATACCAGGTAGGTGATCACAATCCGGTCCATAGCTTCATAAGATCATACTGCATTTCTTCTCTGCTGCGGCATGGCATGGCATGGCATGAGATGCTGCACGCATGCACGCAGTACGCGGTGATAGACTTCCTGTGGTACCGGAGGATCGCCACCGGCTCGGGGGTGGGCGCGTACGGGTTCGACAGCATCGACCGGTGGGGGCGCCCGTTCCCAGACCTCCAGAGGTTCCCGTCGTCCCGAGGTGGCGGAGGGTTCAGGCCGATCGCCGACAAGGTCCATGCCATGAACGGGATCAGCACCCAGGCCGTCAACGCCAACACGCCCATCCTCGACGTCCACACGGTACTCCTCTCCATCTTGATTCTTTTTTTCTTGTATTACTTCTGGAGTATTAGCTTTTTTTGTCTTCAGGTTTGGGTCGCTTACCACACGGTCCACGTGGTCTTCCAGAATAGCTGAACTTCGCTTCGCTTCGAAGTTTCTTTTTTTGTTATTATTTTGCACTATTTTGGTACAATTTTTGTATGCTGGTATCTATCTATTCTTCTATTCTATCATCATCTTCTTTCTAATTCTAATATAAAAGAGCGAGTTTTGGAGATCCAACGGATCTCACCCGCTCATCCATGTCAATCCAACAACCTACGCTGATTTGGTGTTTAATTGCTAAACATGTTTAGCATGCCAAATATTACAATTACTCTCCCCCCACCCCAAAAAATATATATTATAATTATTTAGTATTATTACTATCCAAGTATTATTGTTTGGTGATTATTACTCTCGTAGTTATTACTATCCAATTATGTCCATGTAATAATATTTGATGTCTAATTATTTCCAAACTGCACATCATCTTGTTATGCCAATCATATTTCTGCAGACAAGTATATACCCTTGTCTAATGAACAGCTAGGATCAAATTGTCCTCTTACCTCTTAGAGAGTAAGATGGACCATTGTCTTAAAATTTCTCATCATGACAGTAGTAGTTGCTTAAACGGAGTTAGTTACCTCGTTAGAACCATAAAAGAAAGAGGTCTTAGTGGCTTTTTTTTTTCTTTCGCAATTTTTATTCAGGGAAAAGCCTATGTAGAGAATGGCCGACAATGGACGGCGCGTGACATAGGTCTCGCCCATAGGATGTGCATGGATGCCAAAGGATTTATGAGTGTAAATACCAACGTGGGAGCCGGACAAGCATTCCTAAGGTCTCTCTACCGACAGTATGCCGACTGGGGCGTCGATTTTGGTAAACAGAACTTCATACTAATTTTCAGCTACATTATTCTGAATTTGGGAAGCTGATTGTAGTCCTTATAACTGAAATTTCAGCAAATGTAACATCATGCCTCAAACTGTTCTGCTTACAGTGAAGCTAGATTGCATCTTTGGCACAGATTATAGCCCGAAAGAGATCGTGACCGTTTCAAAGGTATGAATTAATGTAACCCTCCATTCTAGAATTAGCTTGGCGATCTGTTGAAATCGATTCATGGAAAATACACATTTCTTTAATTGCAGATGCTGAAAGAACTTGAGAGACCAGTTGTCCTATCCATCTACCCCGGAACCGCTGTCACTCCAGCATTAGCCGAGAATATCACACAACATGTTGACATGTACAGGGTAACAGGAGATGACTGGGACAGCTGGGAAGATGTTCGCCCACATTTCGATGTCGCCAGGTAGATTCCATTTAAGCATATGATCCTCACACAATTCTAGATATATGGCAACTGCTACTTGTAGTTTGCAATACAACCAATTCACTTTATCTTCTTTTTCACCGCGCATATAATATATAGATCATTTGCTGCTGCGAATAAGATTGGCGCCCTGGATTGCGAGGGAGGTCTTGGCCAGACTTAGACATGCTTCCATTTGGCTGGCTTACTGATGCAGGTGATCATCCATATCATAACTTCGTGGCACTTTCCTTTTGTAATGTACGACTCTGTTCTACTTTCAGTGTGCATCGGTGTGACTAATCGCTCGAAAATGTTTGATCTTTCTCTCATACAGGTGCTAATCAAGGCCCTCACAGAACCACTAGCCTTGCATTTGACGAACAAAGAACACAGGTTTGCAATTGAAGAAACTTCATCTCTGTTTCCAAGTTGGAACCCGAAGTCTTAAACCTTTGAACACAATTTTGCAGATGGTACTTTGGTCAATGGCTAAATCACCGCTCATGTATGGTGGCGACTTGAGGCATCTCGACGATCGCACATTCAATCTAATTACCCACCCTACTCTACTGAAGATAAATCACCACACTAGAAACAACATGGAGGTGAACTAAATATTAATTAGTTGGAGTCCGGAAATTCTTGCTGCAACATATACTGAACGAGATAAACTGTGGATATTTTTTTCAGTTTGGTTATATTCATAGTGAAAGGGCTTCAAAGCCAGATGAAGAATCCGATCGCTCAAAGTTCGGCTATACGATGGGCGTGACAAACAATGGTGGAATGGTTCTTGGTCTCGGTACATGCAGCGATAAGAGCGCCGGTGGATGGCAGAGTTCCTCAGAAGATCGCATTTGCAGAAGCTATGGAATCCAAAATGGCAATGCCTCATTTTGCATATCCAAAGCAAAGCTTCTTCCAACATCGTAAGTAGCGTGTGACAAAACAATGCATGAAAGGAAGCAGTCCAAATCTTTTGAATTATATGTATGATCCACACATTATTTCTATGCAGGGATGGAGTTACCATGACTAGTGAGGAAGACCAAGAAAAGTTTCATCTGGCAGGTATTGACACTGATGATGGTTGCTTGGATGCATCTGTCAGTCCATGGCGAACAAGCTCAGCGAGCCAAACTCCCATGTTCTCGGCCTGCGAACGGCATACAAAGCAGGTAAGTTCAGCACACACATTGGTATCCTGGTAAGAGAAACGGGATACATATTGAGTGAGGCTGAAATGCAGAATTTTGTGGAGCATTTTGTGTCATGAAGTTGCTATTTAGTTGTCATAAATAGCCAAAAAAATGAACACTTGATCATTTAACTTTGGGAGTGAATTTAAGTCGTGGTTGATCATTTTTTGCCGATAACAATGGCAGGTCTGGGAGCTAACAGAGAATGGACAGCTTGTAAGCAGCTACTCGGGATTGTGTGCTACAATGCAGTCCAGCAAGGAAGGAGGTACAAGTTACTCTACACCGATTCACCGTAAATAAATCACTATTTTTTACCTAAGTAACACTTATGTCTGACGCAACAGAGAATGATACTGCTGGAGCACGGGCATGGACAGCAACCGGAGACCAAGGTACTTTTACCTAATTTTCCTACGTACACATGGCGAATAAGAAATTAAGCATCCCCTTTCTTTGCGCTGATTCTACGTCTTACATGGAGCAGGAGAGATCTACCTGGCCATCTTCAACCTCGACACTGCGAGCAGGAAGATAAATGTCAGGGTGCCGGATCTAGAGAAGGCTGTAGGGAGAAAGTTGGCAAGGTGTACCTGCACTGAGGTCTGGAGTGGAAAGAGATGGAGTCTGATGAAGGGGGACATCTCAGCGGTGGTGACCTCACATGGCTCCATCTTGTTTGAAATTCATTGTTGAGGTCTCTCTAATAATGTTCCCCAGTTCAACTTGGAAGCATATAATGATTGGGTGTAAAATCTCTAGTTGTTTTTCAATCCTTTGTACAACAAACTTCCAATAAAGTAAGCATTTTAGTTGATACTAGCAATGTGTCTGTGTTGCTATGCAGTGCATGTGTTGACAAAGTAGATGAATGAAAGTATTATAGACATATAATTTCCGTAACCCGGGCATGCATAGTTGAAAAATCTACCCATGGAACCCACTAATAAACAAAACAAATTGTCATATGAACCTTGAAAGTGAGCCCATCAAATATCCATCCTCCAATTTAAGGTCAAAGCAATATAGAAATATTGGTAAAAATTGTGAACATTTTTATCATGCAATTCTTAGGCCGGTGTCAACGTGACTATAGCATCCAAGAAAGCACAAGCAAATCTAAAAATCACAACAAAGATGTATTGCATGTGACACTAAATTTTAGACTATTACGACCAATCAAGCTGGACACAACCCAGATCAACATCTACTCAAGATATTACCTGCAGCATAACAAGCTCACAACCTATGTTCTAAAAACACTACCAAAGTGATGTAACTTCACAAGCCAGCATAACAAGCTCACAACCAATGTTCTAAAAACACTATCAAAGTGATGTAACATCACAGGTCAGCATAACAAACTCATAGCCTCTGATCTAAAAGGACTACCAAAGTGATGTCACTTCACAAGTACACATAACCAGCTCCCAGCCTATGTTCTAAAACCATTACCAAAGCGTTGTAACTTCACAGGTAAATTGAACAGTCCTAAAAGGAAAATGTTACTTAGTGCCTAAGCAGGCTTCTTCTTCTTCACGGATTGCGAACCAGGTGAATACTGCAGCCAGTCTTTCGCACAAAGAAGTGCCTCCATGATTTCAGGTTGCAGCTATGGTAGCCTTGAAACTTTCTGGTGCAAGTTTCAGCGGAGAATATAGAGCTATTGCTGTTACCGCTGCTGCTGACCACACACAAAACATTGGGATGGCCAAGACACATCCAGGGGCATCATAGAGAAAGTTGGGTACTCGACAAATTTTTGAGATGCGTGGGATTATGGTTTCTTCCAAATGTTGATCTAGCCCATAACAAACTGTTAAACATGTGACACCATTTCTCTGAAGCACAGCCAAGATTGTCACTAGTTACAAAAGTTATAGCAAGGCCACTGATGAACAAAAATGGTAATGTGATTTTATAACTCAACTATGAAATTTAGAAGCCACCCTTGCCAAGGTACAAACAGAAGAAGGGTATCTTGAAGTTGAATGGGGTGAGATGACTCCAGTGCCATGTGGTTCGGTTGTTTTTGGTGAATGTACATGAGAAATATTCCTAAAACTTCAACCCTGACATCTAGGATGGTTCGAATTCAAGCAACCAATCACATGGATGGCCTTTTCCTAGGATATCACACGGTACAAGCAACTGAACACATTCTACTATGAAGCAGTTCACAACGGACCACCCTGTCAAGAATCTACCTGTCAGAAGCTTAACTCTGGCTTACTTGACATAGCTGTTTCTGGATTGCTTCGTGTTTTGCTTGCTTGCGAAGTTTGAATTGGGTAATATCTTGGGTTTTTTCTCGGAGGCGCCAACTGGTTCCAACGCAATTAGCATTGGCTTGCTTGAACTAGCCACTTCTGAATTGCTTGCAGAATCTCTACATGACTCTCTTGCGGAGTTTGAGGTTTGCACTCTCCTGGGTTTATTGGCGGAGGAGCCAAATGCTTCCAGAGCATCAAGGAAAAACCCTTTTTTATTCAGAACAGTACCCTGCTTATTCCTTCGCTAGAGCAACTTCCGCATAAGCATCTTATCGTTCGCCCTGGTGTATGCCTTGTATAAAGCAACTTGTATGTGGAAGCACTGGGCACTACACCTTTCTCAATCATAGTATCTAACAGCCAATCTGCTTCCATAGGCAAGCGGTTCATGCAGAGCATTGCGTTCAATGAAGATAGGAGCAATCACAATATCTGTTGGGCCTTATGGACGCAGTCACAAAACGCGTACATATTGATGAGACACTCTTGCATCACGTAATTCTTCCGTCTTCTCAAGTGCAGACTCAGCTTTCTCCCTAAGTCTTGCTTTCACACCAAACCTCAGGTGGGTAGGCCTCTCCTTGGATTGCAATTAACTCTTGAACACCTGCTCCATCTTATCCAATGCCTGCTTCCGCCCATATGAATGTACGTGTGTAATGGATCTGAGCACATCTACGGATTCCATCTGTGTGATCATCCCATTCTTCCCATATCCATCAATCACTCCATTATATGCGTAGATATCTGGAGAGATTGGGCTTTCACACGGATTCTTGAAAATGATGTCTCCCTGTTTCGTGTCGCTAGCCCAAGCACACACCCTCAAGAGGACGGTGTACCTCACAATATTCGGCTGGTATCTCTCCATGCCCTTCATCTTGTCAAAATAGTCGAGAGCTTTCACCAAAGCCTTACTCTTGTCCAGTGAATGCAGATGAGCACCAATAAGGGAATTGTATAGCCAAGTGTCTGGCTTGCAACCGCTGTTGCGCATCCCAGAGACGAGCCACATGACCATCCGTGTCTGCCACTTCCTTCCCATGACGGATATCAGCTTCGAATTGATGCTGCTATCCGCAACATACCACCGTTGCTTCTGCATCCCCACCTGAAAATCTAGCTGATCACAAAGCATCAGAGAAATGAGCAGAAATATGTGACCAACAGCAACTCCACAAATCATCAATTGCACACGGGACATCCGAAATGATATGTGGTTCAGAAATTAGAAAATTAGAAGCAATTGCTGTACCCCAGGAATTTTTTTTCTTGGGGGATTACTGGGCATGAATCTGGTTCAGAAATTAGGAATTAATAATAAGTTGAACCAAACAGACCCTTTAACTAATTAGCTGGTTCAGAAAGCTAAAAGAAACACATCCTTTAGCAAATTAAGCCCGGTTGAGAAACAATGTTCAATTGTTCATTCAACAACCAAAGGATTAACAACATGACCCAGGAACAACACTGTGCTTGTCCTCTCCTCAACCACGGCAAATAAGAAGGGCCGATCCGCCACAAAATTCGCCCCAAAATCCAGACTAGTAGTTTCCCCCACTATGACGGCCGTGGCTGCAGCGGCCACGGTGCCTAGCTCGTCCACCTCGATGGTGGCCTTATGGTATACCCCGGTGATGGAGAGCCCATCCCCACTGCTCACCATGCCTGAGAAGTTGCCCCTATTGAAAGCCTTGCTGACACCAAGCTTCTGTATGTCCGATGACGCCTCAAACTCGAACGTGAACTTGAACTTGAGGACCATGAACTGTCCGATTGGAACCTTCTTTGCCGGCGTGTGCTTCTTGACGAACTCCGGCATCGACACCGCCTTGTCGTAGAGATCGGCGAGACTGAGAGTGT
>CBMN010077169.1:49-12377 GCA_000582825.1 Hordeum pubiflorum | reverse complement strand
AGTTATAGCATGGAACATAAACATCAATTGCAAACTTTGGAGATACAAAATAACTATTATCATTGCCTCTAGGGCATATCTCCTACAACCTGGAGAGATAAACTTGAGAAAATAAGGTTAGATAACATAAGATACTCTCTTCAAGAAGGTGCAAGAAGTACAAAAACACCAAGTTTGGGGAAACATGCATAAGAATACCTCTGAAAGATTGAGCATGTCCCCAAAACAAAATAAACAAGGATTTACAATAAATTTTCATTAAGATTTTTCTCCCCTTATATTGAATTTCCACTCCCGCTATATTAATGAGTGTTGTAATGGGAGCAGGTAGGGTGAGACAAAACCAGGACTCATAACTAAGAATTATTTTATCTAATGTTCCTCATATGTTTCTCCCCACTTGAAACATATGCCCCTCCCCTTATATTCCTCTTTAATACGCCATTAAACATTTTGAACAATGGAGGATATTTAACATTCCTCTCTAAGTAGATAAGCTTTGATGTGCATTTCTCCCCCCTTTTGACATCGGTTTCCAAGAAGGGTTTATTCTTCTTGTTTCTGTAGGTCAAATGTTAGGGATCATCAATTTGCACATTTAGCAGTATTATAGTTGGGAATGCTATAGAGGAGGATCATTTAGTGGAGATGGACAAGATAAAAATTCTTGGCAATATTCTCTCTTTCTTGTGCACTTCGGTGTCTCCGATAGTTGATCAATCGGTCATTTGTCTCTTGTGTATATTGATGATTACAAATGATGTGAACCCTTAGCCCCGTGTCGCTCCACTACTTATATAGAGTGCACCATGAAGGAGAGCTATGGTAGCTGGTATTAACGCTACATGTAACAACTTATTGATGGCTGACCGTTTCTACTTGTAGCTATTACTAAGGGTAACCGCTATAGTTAAAGTGTAGTAGGATTCGTGGGTAACACCAGTTTTAACTGCACGTCTGTTGACCTGCCGTTGAGTTCGACTAATGAGCAGCCACCGACTGATGATTCCCACCCGAGTGATCGTCCCATACTGGCTCTACCATGAACCATTGTTGGCCTTGTTATCTGGACCATAACACCTATGATCTTGGGCCTCCTGTTGGCCGTATATTGTCATGGGCCTACATGGTGGGGGCTCCATCAGGTCTAGCAAAGAAAGGGGTTGTCTATATTGGTGGTATCTTTAGTAACCATTTTCTTTTATGAGGATTCTCTGTTTCCGAGAAGAGCCTTTAGAGGATCAAGAGTGATTCATAGAAAAGGGGGTCACTCAAGTGTACGGCATTCTTTGTCCCTCCAGATCGCATGAGTCTCCACGCGGCTTGCGAAGGGAGCGCCAGACAAGCTTTTCCTCGCAAACAAGAGGGTACGGCCATTTTACTTTTGTTATTGTATGATTGTAATAAACATTTCTCTAGTATATGCTCCCGGGCTTTCGATTAAAAAAAATGTGCCCACTCATTCTTAAAATGTTGATGTAAAAAAATGTTCACATATTTAAAATGGCCACATAATTCTAAAAATTGTTCAGGTATTTTACCTTTTTCAAATAATTAAAATAATATTCTTGCATTTTCAAAATTATTCATAAACCTTTAAAAAAGTGTTCGTGTGTTTTAGAAAAATATTCATGTAATTGTAAAATTTATTCACATGTTCTAAAAAATCATATAATTTTTTAAAAAGTGTTCACATCTTTTTATTTTTTTTCATAAATTTAAAAATTGAGAAAATATTTTTTTATAAATATGTTACACACCTAGAAAAATGTTCATATAATTTAAAAAGTTGTTGATACTTCGAAACAAATGTTCATGGAAATTTAGAAACTATTTGCATGTTTTCAACAGAATACACATCTAAGTTTTGAAAATTTTGGCATGTTGAAAAAAATGTTGGAAATGGTTCACGTATTTAATATTCTTTCAATCTATAGAAAACTAAGTTTTTTAATAAAATTAGAAAATTAGCAAAAGGCGATAATAGAAAGAGAAAAGATACCAAACAGATAAAAAAGAAATGAGGAAAAACATATTGGAAACCCAAAAATAAAAATAAAAAGCACCACTACAAGGCCATGGCCCAAGTTTGGAATGACATAGTCAAGCGTGGAGTGTATCTGACAATAAGAGAGATATAGGATTTGCGGATGCATCACACTCTTCCAGGACAG
The DNA here is from genome assembly GCA_000582825.1 of Hordeum pubiflorum. NCBI lineage: Eukaryota > Viridiplantae > Streptophyta > Magnoliopsida > Poales > Poaceae > Hordeum > Hordeum pubiflorum. Next base: position 10,203 of record CBMN010077169.1, on the reverse strand, counting down.
ATTATTGAGGAAACTGGTTGAGAGAAAAAACATACCAACAAAATAGTAAAAGTGAGGAAAACATAACATTGGAATAAAATTGAAGTTCAACTACTATAGGTACAATTTTTGTTCCAAGTTAGCCAGATAGATAAAAAAACAATGAACCCGTGTGAAGAAAAAGAACTAGCAATACCCACAATTGTAATGTTCTATGATATGCAAGGATGAGTGAAAACTAGTGCAACTTTGAGACATCAACATGATCTATTTATTTTGCGCCTGAAGACATCAATACGATTTATTTGTTTTGCCCTAAAGACATCAATACGATGTGTGTGCATATGTTAGTCTACGTTGATGTTGTACTCGGTGTGTTAAAAAAAGCAAAGCAGTCGTGTTGGAGATTAATCATCACCTGGCCTATTCGTTTTTTTTTTCTATTAAACATCACCTGAAGATTAAAAAAACAGTTGTGATTCATTTTTTTCTAAATATTTTTGAATGATATGAAATATTTCTGCTAAACTATGTGGATATTTTTTACATTGTATATTTTTAAAAAATGTCAGAGACATATTTCTGAAACGCTGAATATTTTCTAGTTGTAACATACATTTTGTTGAATGGTATGAAACGTTTTCTTAATTACTCAAACATTTTTGGTACATCGTATAACATTTTCAAAAAGGCATGTACATTTGTTTTGAAACACATTAACATTTCTGAAATTTCACATACATTTTTTAATGGTATAAAATATTTTAGAAAGATGAGCGAACACTTACACCGTGTCAACATTTTTAAAATATGTGATGAACAATTTAGAAAATTTAACTAAACTAATTTTTATAACATATGTATGTATTATTGTAAATATAAAAATATATGAAAAAAATTACATGTGTGACATCAGCGTGACGAAACCACATGGCTACTGGGTGGCCCACTATCGGCTACCTGTTAGCGAACTGAGCTATTGTCTCGCATAAAGTGAGACATCGCCGTGCCCCAGATTGGGCAGGACAACAACACATATCTACAGACATGGGCTATACTCAACGAAAACAAGCCAATCATTATCACAACACATGTATTAGTTGTTGAATCAATGACATGGATGCATATTATCAAATGTGTTTCTTGAAATATCTCCTCTTCTACAATTATAATGATTTTTATTCATGTTGCTTCTATCTTTTCCTTCATCAATATTATCAGGAAAAGACATAATTAACTTCTACCAATCCTTGTACTTTCCAATTTCTTGCATATTTACTTTGGTTGAGGCGAGGATAAAACCTGCCCTGTGCATTGCCAAACCCTAGCCGACATGGTGGCAACCCAGGCCGCCGACCCCAACCCCTTCTTTTCTTCCTCTCCTTCCATACTCAATTTCTCGCCTAGTTCTTGATATAGTTTAACTGCAGAGTTCAGGAACACGATAGAGCGACAATATTGATATTTCAACCACGATCATAATTTTCAGAAGAGCTCTAAAGGAACAAATATCTTGAAACAGATGAGGTAATGTAAGAATTCCCTTCTCACTCAGATGTGTACAAAAATCTGTGAGGTTACAAATGCTGTCAGCATTTGTGGATCATGTTTGGAAGGTTGGACGCACACTGTCAAGTAAGTTCACTTCTATAACCATGGCATTCAAGTATCAAGTACATATTCTTGTATGGTCTTAATCTTCTCTGTCCAAATATATCACGTCTTATTCTTTTGTGATGTTAATCTTCTCTATCCAAATATAAATTACTTTTAAAAAAATACTTGAATACTAATTGTCAAAATAACATATGGAAATGTTTCAAAAAAAACAAGAGGTTGACCCCAATACATGATGAGACCATTCTTTTTAACATGTCACCCAGTGATTTTGTTTCTTTTGTAGCCAATCGTGGTCTAATGTCACATTTTGCCGCCACAAGTCGTATTATTTTGCTAAATTAGAGCTTTTGATGCTTCATTTTTCAATTTCGAATAAAATAACAAAATTTGAAGTAAGGCTTTTATTGTGAGAACGGACGTTTGGCTCTCGGCCTCCGTGGAGGCTTTGTTTGAAGAAGAAAAATTCAAAAAACAAACTTTTTGTTATAAAAAATCTGAAAAAAATTGTGCAAGTAAACAAGGATGTTATGTGTATGTGTGTAAACTTTCAGGATGACAAACGTTGAAATGCGACCTATACAAAAAAGAGAAATTCATGACCTGGGAGGATGAATAGTATCATGTGTTAATAAACTCATATTTGTCTTTTTTGCACAGCCCTCATTTCAACGTATTTTGCCCTGAAAATTTACACACGTGTGTGTTCTGCCTTCATGTATATTTGTGTTTTGTTTCAAAAAAAATTGGAACATAGAAAATATGAAATCTGATGAAATTTGAATTTTTCAAAACTGAGCTCCATGGAGCTCGGCCTCCAAAGACAATATTCGTATTTTCTGTAAGCATTTTCACTGCTATAACTCAATCTGGTTATGTTAAATTCTTATCCATGTTACTGTCATGCATATTATTGCTCGACAGCCACATGTGTGTAATGTGCCCGGTGTAAAAAGTGCAAGAGGTTTAAGGTTTGGCTCGACGCATCTCCAAGGATGCAGGCCGTGGTGTTTATATTTGCATCAGGAAGAGGTTGTTGCCTCCACAATCTAGGGCTAACAACTTACAGAATCTCAACACATTACAACTTGTTTTACACGTACAGCTAACTAACAGAATCCTATCTGTACAGCTGTACGTTTATCTTAACACTCCCCCTCGATCTCATCCTCTAAGATTGAGATCGTTACATAATCTGCGAAGTTGTTGAGCACTGATTGGTTTCGTTAGTCCATCAGCCAATTGGTCTTTAGTGGAGAGGAACTGAATCTGCAAGGCCTTCTCTGCCACACTTTCTCGAACAAAATGGAAGTCAACTTCAATGTGCTTCGTTCGAGCATGGAACACCGGGTTAGCTGATAAGTATGTGGCCCCTAGGTTGTCACACCACAATACCGGCGTTTGTCCCTGCCTAACACCCAGTTCCCGGAGCAACGACTGAAACCAAATAATTTCTGTGGTCGCGTTTGCCAGCGACTTGTACTCAGCTTCAGTTGAAGAACGAGATACCGCCGCCTGCTTCCTTGTGCTCCAGGACACCAGGTTGCCTCCGTAGAATAATACAAATCCACTTGTGCTGCGTCGGTCATCCACCGATCCTGCCCAATCTGCGTCCGAAAAGGCACTCAACAAAGACGAGGACGACTTGTTGATTTTCAGTCCGAGGTTTATGGTTCCCCTGACGTACCGAAGAATTCGTTTGGCAGCGCCCTAGTGTAGTCCCGTAGGCGAATGCATGTACTGGCATACTTTGTTCACCGCAAAAGCAATGTCTGGTCTGGTCAGGGTCAGATATTGCAATGCACCGATGACACTTCTGAACCTTGTCGTTTCTCTTTCAGAAAGCCTCTCTCCCTCGCCTTGGCTTAACTTCTCTGAAGTGCACATAGGTGTCGGCGCTGGTTTGCAACTCATCATGGCCTCTTTGTTCAGCAAGTCGGTAGCATATTTTGCTTGCTTGAGTGTAATCGAGTCCCTTGAGCATGCCACCTCTATCCCCAGGAAATAATGTAAGTCGCCAAGATCTTTTACTGCAAACGCGTCACGAAGTGCAGCAATTAGTTCTTGGGCAGCTCGGGCAGAGGAACTTGCAAGGATGATATCATCCACGTAGATGAGCATATAGATGGTGACTCCCCCTTGCTCATAGACGAAGAGCGAGTTGTCTGCCCGTGAGGGACGAAATCCGAGGGTTAGAAGCTTAGTGCTGAGACAAGAAAACCAAGCTCAGGGGGACTGCTTGAGACTGTAGAGAGATTTATCCAGTTTGCAGACATGGTGAGGCAAGTTGGAGTTGACATAACCAGGAGGTTGTCGCATGTAAACATCCTCCTCAAGAATACCGTGCAAGAAGGCGTTCTGCACATCAAGTTGTCGAAGACACCAATCACGGGAGAATGCAAGAGACAGTACTAGGCGAATTGTGGCATGTTTGATAACTGGACTGAAAGTTTCAGCATAGTCAATGCCAAGCTGCTGTTTGAAACCTTTGGCGACCAAGCGCACTTTGTATCGATCGATGGTGTCGTATGCCCGATGTTTCATCTTAAATACCCACTTGCAGTCGATCAGGTTGCAGCGCGGTGGAGGCGGAACGAGGTGCCAGGTTCTGTTTGTCATGAGAGCCTGGTATTCTGCATCCATAGCACCGCGCTAATTTGCATCATTGGCGGCGTCGATGTGTGAGCGAGGCTCGGTAGTTGCCAGCGAGGCCTGCCGCCGGCGACGAGTAGGACCATAGGGAACGGTGCCGTCGGTGACGACCTTGGGCTGCCATGTGTTGTCGCGAAGACGAGTGCCATAATGGTGTGGCGCCGGTGGAGCGGAAGACTCAGGTGAGGCAGCGTCGGGCGAAGGAGGCGCTTGATCGGGGCCTCATGGGCCACGACTGGTGAGGGCGGCCCGTGAGGTGCGGCAGGGGATGGCGGCCCAGGTGAAGAGGCCGGCTCGGGCTGGGGCGGCTCCGCGTCATCATCTGCATGGATCATGCACGGGTTGTGATCGACCTGCCCCGGAGTCGCACCACTGCTAGGATTAGAGTGGACCTGCACCGAAGGAACAAATGGATCACACGCAACAGGATCAGGTGGAAAATCATCTCTTTCTTGGTAAGTCTGATTATTAGCCGCACTCTCAATGGAATATGACGAATGTGGAAAAGATGTTGGTGACAACAGAAGCTGGTTATAAAGCGAGGCGGGTGTTGATGGTGGCAGAATATCCGAATAGGGGAACACTTCTTCATCAAAGACCACGTCACGCGAGATATATACTCTGCCAGAGGAAATATGGAGACACTTGTAGCCTTTGTGTAAGGAACTATAGCCCAAGAATACACATCGTTTTGATCGAAACTGAAGTTTTCGGTTATTGTACGGCCTAAGGCAGGGCCAACATGCACTACCGAACACTTTGAGGAAGGAATAATCAGGTTTCATGTGAAAGAGGCGTTCAAGGGGTGTTTCCATGTGGATAGTTTTGCTAGGCATACGATTAATGAGGAAGCAAGCAGTTTTGAATGCCTCATCCCAAAATCTGATTGGCATGGAGGCTTGGGCTAATAGTGTGAGGCCTGTTTCGACTATATGGCGATGTTTCCTCTCGGCGGATCCATTTTGCTGGTGGGTGTGTGGGCAGGAAACGTGGTGTGCAATGCCAAATTTTTGAATAATGGATGAATCTTTTGATATTTGCCACCCCGGTCTGACTGGAGTTGCAATACTTTACGATTTAGCAGTCGTTTGACATGAGCTTGCCACTGAAGGAAAACTTGTTCAACATCTTTTTTATTACGAAGACAAAATAGCCAAGTGAATTTGCTAAAATCATCAACAAAACTGACGTAATACTTAAAACCTCCTGATGAGAGACAAGCATGTCCCCAAACATCAGAGAAAACAAGTTCTAGAGGGACAGTGGACACTCTATTTGAACGAGGAAAGGGTAGTTGGTGGCTTTTCCCTTGTTGACATGCATCGCACACTAATGCTTTATTTGGATTATTTCCATAAGGAAGACTAGAACGACTAAGAACGTGATCGACTATGATAGATGACGGATGGCCCAATCGACGGTGCCACCGGGAATGACTTGGCTTGTTGGAGATGGACATGGCAGCTCTATGTTGACTCGAACGCCTGCCATGGACTGGGTAAAGACCGTCTTCATTGACCGCCCCGCGGGCCAGCACCCTCCTCGTGGCCCAGTCTTTGACAACAAAAAAGTCAGGAAAGATTTCAATGGATATGTTGTTGTCATTAGTAAGACGATGGGTAGATAGGAGATTACTCCGTGCTTGTGGTACAAGAAGAACATCTTTTAAGATCAAGGATTGATTGTGCGACGTAATAATACGAGAATCACCAATGTGAGAGATTTCCATACCTGATCCATTGGGCCTGTGAAACTGATCCTTGTCGTTGTAGGTCTCTCGGATGTTGAGCTTCTCTAAATCACCGGTGATGTGATCAGTAGCTCCTGAGTCCAGGTACCATGCAGAATCGAAGGCTGGATGGCCGGTGTTGGCATGGTTGGCGAAGCGCGGCTGTTCTTGGCGAGGATCTGCCCCCTGGTACTCTGCATTGTACCTGTTGTAGCACTTGTATGCTACATGTCCGATCTTGCTACAGATCTGACACACCGGCTTGGAGCCACCGGTGTTGGGTTGTCCGTTCCTGTGGCCGCCGCCGTCGTTTCCTCCTGGGTTACCTCCCTGAGCGCCGAATTGGGGGGCACCTCCTCGCCCCCCTGGTTTGGATAGCCACCGCGGCCACCGCCGTTGCGGCCTCTGCCATGGTTTGATCCTCCGTTGCCGCGTGCAGCAGCGTTTGCGGTGATGTGGTAGCTCGTGCTAGATGCCTCTCGAATTGCTTCATAATCCAGCATGTGCGAGTAGAGCTCGTCAAGCGGCATATCGCCGCTCAGGTTGATGGAGGTGGTGAAGGACTCATATGACTGATCGAGGCCAGTCAGGAGATAAGTCGTCAACTCTTCGTCGGCGAGGGGCTTTCCGGCGGCCGCCAGCTGGTCGCCGAGAGACTTCACACGGCTGTAGTAATCGGCCATGCTCATGTCCTTCTTCTGAATGAGTGCAAGTTGCCTCCTGATGTGCGTCACGTGAGTACGTGAGCGAGATGCAAACATCCTCTCGACCGCGGTCCAGACGGCAGCGGAGGAGGTTAGTCCGAGGGTGCGTGACAGTACCTCGGGTGACAGCGTGGAGAGGAGTGCGGAGAGGATCAACTGATGCTGCGTGTACTAGGGGAGGTACGCAGGATTGGTCACCATTGGCGCGCCGTCCGCCTCCGTTTCCGGGGCGAGCCTTGCTGGTGCAGGGTGCGATCCATCGACATAGCCAAGGATTTGATGCCCGCGAAGGATGGGGACAACTTGGGCTTTCCAGAGAAGATAGTTGTCATGGTTGAGCTTGACGGTAACCAACTGAGCCATTGGCGGGATCGCAAAGAGTCCCGACGAGGTGGAGCCAGCGAACATGGAGACGCCGGTGCCGGACGTGCCGGACAGATGCTGCCCGAGGGCGAGGGTGGTGGATGAGAGGGAAGGCAAGGTCATGGCGGTGGTTGGAGCGGAAGTCATGGCTGAGATCGACTAGGCTCTTGTTACCATGTAAAAAGTGCAGGAGGTTTAAGGTTTGGCTCGATGCATCTCCAAGGATGCAGGCCGTGGTGTTTATATATGCATCAGGAAGAGGTTGTTGCCTCCACAATCTAGGGCTAACAACTTACAGAATCTCAACACATTACAACTTGTTTTACACTTACAGCTAACTACCAGAATCCTATCTGTACAGCCTGTACGTTTATCTTAACACCCGGGACATCGGGACATTTTTGTCCTTGGTCGCTCATGTTGGCTAACAATTTTACTTTTTGTCGTCATTGTCTTGAAATATCTTATGAATCAAGTTCAGGATGGCCGTGTTTAGTAACCCCAGATGAGCATGATTTCACCGAAGTTGCCGATAGATCGCCGACTAGCGAATCGATGAAGATAAACCGGTCTCAAATCGAACGCTGTCGAAATTCGAACTAAAATATGAGCATGATATCGTAGACTTGCAAACCTGGAAGCAGGATGAAAACGCGCCGTAGGTAGAGGTATAGATGCAGCCGGAGCCAAAAGAGGCATGCGGCTGCCTACGTAGGCCTCAGCCTGAAGTCCATACGCCTGACGGTATCAGTCGCGCGCGCAGAGGCGCGGACGACGGGCATGACTCGGGTGGCGCCAAACTCCCCAACGGCGCGCGGGGAAAAGCGAAGGGAGAGACGGATGGATCGATCTCGAGTCCATTCATCAACCATGCACGCACGATCCGTCCAAGCAGTGCTGCTCAGCTCAGGTGGCTGGCGCGGAGCTGGAACCAGCTCCTTGTCCATTTCCCTGCGACGCACACGGGACACCTGATCTTGTTCGGCTGCGTCCAAATCAGCCCTGCACGCTTGTCCCTCCCGCATAGGACCTCCCGGCCTGCAAATTGCAGCCACGCAGAGACATCGAGACAGCGAGAGGATAGGGTGTGGGGCGGAGGCGGCAGAGGCTACGTTCCAAGGTGGCTGCGCAGTTGTGTGCATGCATGCGCGCGCGCGGGCAGATTATGCACGACGCCGTGTGGGACGACCAACAACTGGCGCCGTTGCCGGGGGCTTTGGGAATAGGCTTTTCGTCACGCAGCCGCCTGGCCGGCCCCGCGGCACATGCGACCCGATCTCTTTTGTGTTTTCAGACGCGGCATGCACATGCATGCATGTCTCTTGCTTACTGCCTTTGGTTCTCGTTACCGCTAAGCGACATGCCTTCATCCGTAATGAACCAAATACAAAACATACGCCGAAAGGCCACAATGGTCTCTATGGGAAGAGAAAGAAAACGTACAATGGTGCTCTAAGAGCATCTACAGCCGGGCATCCTTATATCTGTCTCAAATGTTCGGACAGACCGTCCGATCATCGACCGGTCAACAAAAACCGATCCAAACGGTCCTAAACAGATCTCAAACACCCGGTCTGACCGCCACCCCTTATATCTGTTCCAAATATAAGGCGTCCCGGGCGCGTCCGACACGTCAGCCCGCCTCACCGCTGGCCCATCCCAACCACACAATATCCCGTCCGAAAGAAACCCTGACTCACTCCGCTCCGCTCCCATTTCCCCAATCCGTCCAATCCCTAGCGCCGGCGAACATGTCCAGCACTGGTAGCCACTCCGATGGCAGCTCCGGAGACGAGGAGGAGCTGGCGCTCCGTATCGCGCTCGAGCGCTCGCAGGTCGATACTGGCGGCACCTCCCGGTCCGGTGTGACGCCACCTGTCGCCCATTGCCACAACGCCGACGCCGGCGCTGGCCCTTCCCGCCCCACGCGCGGATCTGCGAGGCCTGCCCGATCTGCTCCTCCCGCCCGACAACCTCCTCCACCTCCGGCCGCTGCTCCGCGCGGGCAGCGGTGGGTTCTAGTGCCCGCTCCGCCAATGCCGTGGATGCGGACTCCGGAGTTGGAGGCACGGGCCGCCTGCCGCGAGAGGCAGAGGGCAATGGAGATGGGGGCGGGTCCGACGCGGGTGCGCAATATGCCCGCCGTAGCCGTGTGATGCCGGTGCTCAACGATGAGGAGCGTCTCCTCGAGTGGGTGTGTCGTCGATCACTTATTGAGGCTGAGATGGAGGCTTGACGACTCCGGAGGATCAACGCCAAGAAGCTCCGGCTCGGCATTGAGCAATCCGGGCAGGAGGCGGCGGAGGCAGCGATAGAGGCGGCGAGGGTGGCCAAGCTCAAGCGCAAGCAAGAACGCATCGTTCGGCGCTTGCAAGGCTACATCGTCATCTCTGGTTCCTCCTCCGACGATGGGTCTGATGGCTCCGACGTTGACCCACCTCCTTCCGCGGACTCCTACAGCTGCGACGGCGACCGGAAGGGCAAAGGGCCGGTGAGGAAGTGGTGAAGCTCACCCTCTCCTGTTTATAATCTAGTTCTTGTATGTAGTTACAATGTGCCGGATCGTTGAACTGCGTGACGTATGCCCATTTAGTGATCTTTTGGTGATCTTTATGTGAATGCTCGTTTGGTATCAGTTTATATGTCTGTTTCCTGTCGATTTTGATCGTTCGGTTGATCTACGTAGGACATTGCATGAATTTGTATGGATATAGGGATCAGAATATGAGATACGCGGGTGCGGAGGCGCGGATTTAGGGAGTGACCGGTTAGTGTCCGCGGGCATGCCTGGGCGCGTCCGTGGACGTATAGGGGGCCGGATTTGTCAAGTCCGGTTGTAGATTCTCTAAACGTTGGGAAATTATTCCACTATTTGCTTCATTGGTAAGTTGTTCTTAATCCATGCATATGCTCGCTTATATCAAAAATCAGTGTCAAATCCGAACATGAGGCTTGCTAGGGCGATAAACGATGACGGAGCTCAATGGCATTGCGCTCGCTGGTCATTAGGTAGGGGAGTACCCTACTCCATTGTCATCACACCTGACATGCTGGCCCCACACATCAACAACGCTGGGCATGGCGAGGGGTGATACTCGTGATCTGCGTTG